>LUCH01001846.1:82991-96731 GCA_013368495.1 Paragonimus heterotremus
TATATGTTCTCTATATATATATATATATATATATATATATATATATATATATATAACACAGTTGGATAACAACCGTGATCTCGGTGTGTTGACAAAATATTTATTGGTGAAATATCTATTCCGCGCATTTCAAATTGCCAGTCATTAATTCATGCGGTGAAGTCAATCGCGCAGACTGATAGTTAAACTCCAGTCGGACAAAATGCGTTTGGTTGTCACAGTGACAGAAATTGGTACTCATTTGATGGCTCCATCATTTGGACTTCCATTGCAATAGGATTCCGTCCGAAAATACCCATTGAAATCATGTGAATAAAATCTGTCAATCAAGATTTGCTTTTTGTTAGAATTTCTGGCTAATAGCGTCACGGTTAATACAAAGTAGAATATTTGTACACTTTCCTTGTATTTTTAACAACGCGGAATGAGAAACGCTAGGAAGAAGATGAACTCACAAAAGGCTCGATTACAGAAAAAATTGTCTTCCCCCACAACTGTCTTACGATGAGGGGTTGGAACCTTTACTCACATATAATAGTGTAATGATCTAAAATTATCTAACGCATTTTACACATTTAGGAAACATTCTTGGCTACCCGGTAGCCATTTGCTAAAACAATGGGAAAAAAACATTCTATATTTACCAGAGATGATTTTTTTAAATCTCAATATTTCGTGGGTTTTCTGGATAATGTGCACCTGGTAACCACTGACTACGAAGCCTTCTAGTAAAAACCTTTGTTTCTCCATGTAATGCAACAGTGAAGCAGAACTGCATCACATTGTGTAAAGTTTTACACTGAAGTCCATCAAACGAGACTATCCAACCGAATATATTCTCTGTGCAAGTTTCATTGAACTCTGCCGTCTTCTTGTGAAACATTATAATCCGAAAGTCTGTCTCTCAGCAGTTATCGGTCGTGTGAACGAACTGAAATATTTTACGGTTCATGGTGAATGCAGCTGAAAAGCTGTGCAAATTACAATGATTAGGGTTGGTTCGAATTATACCGTGTACGTAGAGTCCATTCTGTATAGATTTATCACTGACTGTACTCGTTCAACTTGCTTCTAAATAGTTCGTGGACGTACGAACTAAAAAAATCGGGAATAGTTCTTCAGCTACGCCGCCTCTTACGTTTCAGATCTAGTTGTCAAACTGCGGATGAACCATATCTGCATAGTGCATTACAAATTATGCAGAATATTTTACTAACATGCTCACACGTCTGATATAGCCGTATAAAAACTCTGTCGTTTGTTAGGAAAGTAGGTTGGTAGAAAAAACAATATTATTGCAAACTTGCTGGTTGTTTTCATGTGATTCCTCAGTTGCACCGATCCAAAAGCTTTGGTTTTCTTCTATGAACCGGATTGAATCAGGTTGGTTGGCAAACCGTTTGACCAAGAAGTAGTTGGTTGAGTTGGGTTGTATGGGAAAATTACCCCAAACCAAACTATCCCATGTATATTAAACATACTGCATACCTGTGTGGTTTACCAACTGGGTTGAACAGGCACGCGTTTTAACACAATTCGATCCTAAGATTTTCAAGTACCATCCTTACTGCTGTTGGTGCTCTGTGATATAACGCTTGCTCCCAGTGAAAGCTGCGCTAGCCGATCAATACCTTGCCCAATTTGTAGACAAAGCCGACTAAATCGGAATAGTTAGGCATGATTCATTTGTTTGCCTCAGTTGCAGATTATCATGTTGGTTGTTTATCAACTCACTAAACGGAACAGTTTCGGTACATCTGGGTAACCATAAGGCACCATCATAATTAGCTCATAAGCCAGTCTGTTTCAAAAGACTATCAGTGAATTTGAGTTTCTGTCTTGTTGGAGTTCGGTAGGGATGAATGCCCTAGGTACAATCACGATTCATACTCTGGCGTTTTTGAAACACTGGGTTCTCTTTAACAACTTCGTCAGTACAGAAAGAAAACACGTTGCCATATGTTAACATTTCGTTTACTCTCATCGGTCACACACGTAACACATGCAGGTTATGTGACAAACAAATAGGGAAAGACAGGGTATGGACAGGCATAAAATGACTCTACGTGTTATGTCATTGAGACCAGCATAACCCGATAGGTTGTTTCAACCAATTTTCTGTACATAGCGCAATCTGATGAGTCCTGCTCAACATAGATTTGGTAACGGCCAGTTTATCGAAATCCCGCATCATCGGTTGCTGGACCGCTCACGATAACATGTCACCAAGTTGACTCAGTTGGACCATTGAAAATATTGTTACGGTATCAGAACCTAAGGTTACTGGCCTTTAGCGAAGCTATATTGATCAGATCTCAACACCCTGCGCTATGTGTACAAGAGTGGTTAGAGAAACCCATCTGGTTGCTACGGTGCTGATGAAATCATGCTTGGTGGGAATGCATACGTCTCCATACCCTGTCATTCCCTATTTGTCCGTCGTATACTGATGAATTCCGCTGTATGTTCTCGTAAGGCAAACGAATTAACCGCCGCGCCCCTAAGATCTTGATCAACACGACAGTAGTTTAAAAGGTTTGAAAGGTCAGCTACAACCGCTTGTGAGCAGTGCTCGCACTGTCTCATCATCTGTACTACGAATCACAATAACTCTGTTGTTGAATAAAATTAGTGACTTGGCGACCGGTAAACTTCAGTCAGGATAAGTTTACAGGATTCGTCAAATTTGCCAAGCAAACTGACCAATCAATAAATTTAACGAGACAATGAATGTGTACTCTCAGAAGGTGGTCTGTAAACTTGAACTTTACTCACAGGCAACTGTAGCTACGAGTTCAAATGTGATAATTCAGTCATACCGGAGAGGCAATCAGTGTTATATCCATCAACTCGGTTGAGTAGTGAAACCATCGACTAGGGTTAAACTTGTGATTGCGGCAAAGATTTGTGTCAGTGGTGAGCTGCAACCCGATCAAAACTCAAATCTACTGTTTTATCCTAAACAGGTTTGAGGAGTGTTTAGCTGAATAGTGCTCAAGTTCCTTGACTTCATTTCCCGGCTATTTACCAGTTATCATTTTCCCTTATGTTTTTTTATAAAAACCAAATACAGCTTTTATAAATTTGCTGGACAATTATCATAGTCGTACCGGAATCAGAGAAACGGTTACCCCTGAAGAAGTGCAAGAAATAGAACAATTTTTGGATAGAATCATGGAAACTCAAGTGATTCAAGAGACGTGGAAGTTTTTAGAACGTAAAGGTTTGCCAATCGAAAGCCCAGAAGAATTCAGACAACTGCTTCACACGCTTTGGTTTAAAACCTATAAAAGAAAACGGTAAGCAACCTTGCGTAACATAGTTATTCGATTTCAAACGGTTCATTTTGTGGGTAAAATTTAAGCGGTAGCCCTATGCTATGTTTGCAACCATCTTTATTTGAGTCCCCTAAACAGGCTTCTGGGACATTTTCTATTTGAGTAGTACTTTGTGATTTTTCTAACCTTACAAGTTTCTTCTATAAACTTCAGCTCCCTTATCGCTGTTTAGCCTTCAGCTACTGCTTTAGCTTCTCCCCCAGCAACCGAACTTCAGTTTGCAATTGTTTTTTAATCATGTTTCTTATCCTGTTGGCTATCGTCATTTCCCTTTTTGTCTGTATGAGGGTATGACTGCTAACTGAACAGTGGTTTCCTTGGCTGTTCCTGTTCTAGAAGAACGGCAATGCAGAATCCTGGTGAAACTGTTGGCTACATCCACCTGACGTCTAATGCGATAAATATGTGTGCTCAATTCTCAACGATTTTTGAACTGTATAGTCTCTAAGATTGTTCACTTTTTCAGAGGACCTACAACAAAGGAAGCTGTCCCAAGTATGTGCAAGCATACTTACGGATGCTTGTAACAAACTGACCAAATTCGTGATTATGAGGAACGAACAGCATTTATTATATTACCGCTACTCCACACTTCTACAGATAGGTGGTATAAATGAAACTTTTTTCAGTGACGATTGCTTATTCTATAAACAATAGTTTGTTTATTTGAAGTTCTCCATAAAATGGGTCAGGGCTGTGGAGTGGAGGACAACGACAAGTCAATTAGATCTAACTACTTTGGATAACTTAACCAAGGAGCAAAAAATACCAGAAAAGTAGTTTGAACTTAATACATTTCTCACCATGCTTAGCTCACTACCACCTTACAAACAAAGATCCAGTCACCAACCTTTAACATGATCATTTATATTAAACAACTTGATTGCCTGGGAGGTCCTAACATCCAATCAGCTCTCATCATCACTGCACAAGATCAGACAGGCTTGTCCAGCACAGAAACATAATGACATTTCTTTGTGTTCACACCCTATACGGAAGCATAAACTCGTTGAGAATGGCTTATGCACTTCTATCAACCACTTAAGGAATTGGAACGACCGAAACTCTGTTTGAAACATTTGGTCATAACCGATTAAGAACAGCAAAAAAAGAATACCGATGTGTTTGTATGATTACAGTTTGTCAGGAAATGTGAAATCACTGCGGAGAACTCACGAACGATTCGTTTGAATTTTCTCCGAAGTTCTAACTTGTAGCACACATATTACAAGCAGAATACGACAGGATAAATGTTGTTCCGTTACAAACCACTCTTGTCAATTTCTCGTGCATTCACTCACTATGATAAATTTGGAACCGAGACTTTTGTGAAGCAGTAATTGAGGGTCAAGAAACACTATATCTTTTAATTATATATAACAGATTTTTGACAGAATAAATGCATTAGCAATTGCTAGCTAACAGATCAATTGTTCCTGATAATTCGAAAACGAAATAAACACAATCCCATTCCGGCAACCCATAACAGTTATGATATCATAGTACTTACTATAGTATTAATCCTCCGATTAAATACTATTCTGTTCATGGCTTGTTTTTACGCATGGCTATCGACCCGAAACATAATACCTACTATCAAAATCATTTGAACTACAGCCTGTATATGAGATTCCAACATTTATTTCCTTGGTACATCACACCAACAACAGTGTATCCGCCCCACATAGACGACCTGCAGTGCAGAAAGTATTCATAAAGTCATCATCAGAGTATTTGCATATTTAGGCTAAGTTGGCGATGTGAATTTAATACGACTGTTTTACCATGGTTAAAAGACACAGACTCAAACAATAACTGCATGACAGTTTTCTTCTAGTGATCCGTCTGCCTGCCTACCAAATCAGTTTCTGTGCATATCAATAATTACCGGACGCGTTGTAAGTCGGAAGATACTTTGGGGTTTAAAACATATTGCATGCAAACCCCAGTAGGTGTGAGACCCAAAATAGAAATCCATCACAATGGTACTGTTGAAAGCATTATAACCACACTGTCAAATCTGGATTACCAAAATCAGCACACAGTGCATTTCTGCGACGTGTGTCTGGAAGATTACAACAATAATCTTGTTGCCTATCGGTTTAAGATCAGTCCACTTAGTTCACAGTGAGTGGCTGGTAGAACGAACAACATAACTTACTGTTTACTTATTGCAAAGTGCTCGCACTCGGAGTGAAGTTTCGAAGGAATGAACAGGTGTAATGTGTACAATCTTCATAGATGGAAGACAGTAGAGTCCATAAAATATTCACCTGCACAAATAGCATAACACGGCGATGATGTTTTGAGTACTTAAACATCTGTCACTTCTTTATGCTTCGTGATACTTCAGGAAACTTTATCGGAAATCAAATTAACAAGCACTGTTATTCCAAGAGTTCGCTTATGACGGTCGTTATACACTGTTTCCACGTCAAGTGTACTTCAAAGCTTCTTTGGAGCAGATACTTACAAAGTGCCATTAGTTATTGCACGGGGCACAACTTACATTATACACTTTGAGCTTGCTGTTAAAATCAACATTATAGTTGCTTCCGTTATAAAATGCAACCACGTCAAACCTCAGCTCGACAACTTCTCAACGCAAAGCTTCCGATTCAAAATGACCAGAAGAATAATTGACAAACAACAAGTTGCAATCCTAACAACTGTTAACGAATTGCGCTGCACCAGCGAGCTGCTCATCATCTTTGACCATGCTGTACTACTCTGTAATTTTTGTCGAGTATGTCGTGGAAAATACATAGAATCTTCCCAAAATCATCCGCCCTCCATTGTTTTTAGACATCATGTCCGCAATAAATCCGTCCATTCTTCCTTTAAGTTAGAGCTAAATTAACACCAAAAGTCTCAAGGCCGTAGATAATGGAGCGCTAAAACGTAACTCTCCTACTTTCACTCGTGTTTTAGCTGTAATTTGAGCTGCTAATATAAGAATGTAGCTCAAACCAAACCCACTGTATTGTTTGATGGTCGTTGACATCTCGGTCCTACTCTAGTTTCGTCCAACCGAAATTGAACAGGTAAACTTTAGTCAAACACTCAAGTCCGTCTTGCGGCTTAGAGTGTAAAGAACGAGCTTCAGAAGAACAATTGTGCGTCTCAAGTTTGTGACAAGTCCGACACCAGGCGATGGCGACCAAATGCTAGGTCACATGACTACAGTTTTCTCGGTCCAGGCACTGCCACGCCAGGTCACCCTCGCCGAGACAGGACTACGATGGTTATGAAACCATGCAAAATGTGAAACCTTCAAGCATCTGCTCGCCATTCCAAGGGCAAGTAGCCAAACTGCATAGTGGGGCTCCAATTAACTGACCGATCTAGACCACATTCAGGAGAAACACTGATCCCAGTCGTTCAAGAAGCCATTGGAATTGGATATGCAACAACAAAAAAAACAAATTCATTTGGAACGGCCATTCAGCCACACTTTTGTTACACAGTTACAACCACTTCGTAGATCACTGATCAGTTCTTCAAAATTATTTTGCTGTTATTGCGTGGCGGAAGTATCAAGAATGTTACCGTAAGGAAATTCCCGTGAATTTGTTTAAACTTATCAGGGATTAGTACGATCTAACTAAAACAGTGTTACTGGTTTAGAAATTCTTGCCACCGTACCCGCCTAGCACAGCTGACTCGATGTGGGTTGAAAGTCCACGTAGATTAAGTTTGTTTTATCGAAACAAACTCAGTAACCTTCTTAATGTCATTCTCCTTGTAACCTCATGTTCCCAGGCCAGGTGATTCGTCAGCATTTGAACATGTGTTCGTCGGAGAGAGGAAAGGCCTAGAAGTTTCTGGGTTTCATAACTGGATACAGTTCGCACAACTAGAGGCCATCAAAGCGGTGGATTACAGAGGACACTTTTCAGAGGTGAGCGTCACATACCACTTGTTTCTACAAATATATCTCGTGGTTTTTGCTTCAACATACCATATCAACCTGCTTTAATTGACCTGGTTCTAGCTACTGGCACAACATTTTTCATAACCGAACCTGGAGTACATATGTGGGCATTCGGTGTTCAGTCTTGCAAACTTTTCGGGTATAATCGCAACTCTAACGATAATCTAACCGAACTCACATGAACTTATTTTGTAGATATTCTAGGCTGATCATCCAGTGTTTGTTAGAAGCAGTTGGTCAGTCATCATATCACAAGTATTGCTCCTTGACATATGAACCTACACAGAACAGCGTATGTATTACGAACTTGGTTGTTATCTAGGCTACCTTTGAGTACACCGACCGTATTTGTGGAAGAGATAATTTTCAGAATTAAAAGCTGATCATATTAAATACTGAGTGGGATTGTTGTGGGCTTATTCAACATTGTGTCCAGTCAGTTCTGCAAGCATCATAGCTAGCAAATGTTTTCATTAAACTTCCGTACAACCCTACTAAAATCAGTTGTGGTTTTGATACGGATTGTGACCTCGCAGTAAGGTGTCACAAAACTGAATCAGAAAGGTCGAAATGTCACAAAGAAGAACTATGTTCCTCGTGGAATTCAATGAACGTATATTTATTTTGGCTTAGTAACATGATGGTATGATAAGCTGTAGGATAAGGTGATGTTATTCCACTCTGTGTTCATGTCCACACGTAATCTCCATTCACACAATTGCAGCCGGTTATTTCATCCTACCGTTACAAAAATGCAGTTGAATAAGGTTTAGATACAAGCTGGAACAATGCAAATGGCAAGTTGTTCCATTTTTATCTTTAACTGGCAACAAAAGCTATCGAGTGCCCCGAATTATATATTTATACATATTCCTATGTTTAATACACAAAACAAAAACTTTTTTACTGCCTTGGTCTCAAGACACTGCTAGTAATTTTGGTTTACGGATTCATTAATCACCACCGGCAACATACATCCTAATAAAAAAATCGAAACCACGCATCATAAATTGTACCGCAACCAACTTCGGGTGTACTTCAGAAGGAATTTGGGTGGCTGACAGCTGTTATTCAAGGCAAGGTAGAGCTTACGAAACCAATCGTCAGTGTCATGCTGACCTGTCATTCGTCAGTCATCACTGATCGGCTCTGTAAATCTGACTGATTCGTAGTGATCTGGAAACCGGACTGACAGTTGCAGTTCGGAGCAGAGGGGAATTGAACAAGTGGTGACATACTCTCCGCGCTGGAATCTACACATCAAGAATGAACACTGTCTAACAGACCACCAAGTTCGGCTGTCAAGAGTAACGGATAGACTAAACAACACTGTTGGGTATGCGAAGTCAGTTCTGCAACATCTCAGGGTTTCTACCGATTTATTCGAGGCAGTGAATTACAATCATAAATATCTACTGTTTTCAAAGTAAAAATTGTTTGCACATATTACATCTGTTATAAAATGCAATATTACCCTCTGGGGGCGCTGTGAATAATATACTTGAATTTTTTCGCGATAACATTTGTTGGCTTGAACGAGATCTTGAACAATTGAACGACATATTAGTACAAAAGGTGCAAAAGAAATTACGCCACTATCAACAGGAAACTCAATACATTCAACGAAATGTTACAACTGTAAACTAACGAGGCCAAAATTTCACGGCTTGATTGAATCTTAATGGTTGAGGTTTCTACACGCAAAACCATAATAACTCGAACAAATGGCGAAAGTGGTGACTGTTTAAAACAACGGTTATGAGTGGGTCGCAAATCCGTGTATAAACTACGACAGTAGTTAGTTTACGACCCAAAAACAGGAACATTCACCCGATCTTGGGGACCATCTGGTTCAAGAAGCACTTTTGTAGGAGTAAGAACTATCATCCTGCAACTCATTCGGTGGCGATGATCCTAAAAAATCTCGTACAAATAAAGACAAATGGCCGAGCATACTAAAATTAACAATCAGTGTGATTACACGACCTGATCTCCTATACACCGGTGAGGCGAGACAGTATCGTCATAAATGATTCAGTCATTCTGGATAGACAGTAGGTGGTGTTGCAATAAGTCATTGTAATATAGATCACTGACAATGTGATCATAAAAACAAACTCATTCCCTTCAGTTGACCAGATTGCAGTCCATACATGAGCCATATCCCCATCGACTTTTGATCTCGCCCTGTAAAGGGCCATCTTTGACCATCTAAGTGTTGACGTCCTGCTTGTGATCAAGGATTTCCTCACTCAAACCACAAGTTTACGTGCCTCATACGGTTTAACAGGATGTAAACTATTTGGGTCCTTGTCACTCACCTCGGTCAGTCGATCTCAACGGAATTACGTTCAGTGGACCGAGCAAATATAGGCTGAATGTGTAATCGGGTGGAGAATAATGACTGGGTGAGTGAGTGACGTTCACCAATAGTCCGTTGAATGGGCGGCCGAAAGAACTCAATAAAAGCGACAGTTGATCTCCTAAGGTAACTCTGAACAAGATTTTTCTGTGCCTCTACGTGTAGGTGAGACTGAAGTAATTTCTGATCTCTGCCGGTTGAGCAAGACCCACCACTCTGCCCGGTTAACTGTCTTCTGAGCACCCTTGAGTTGGTAGCTAGCACATGAGGTAGAACGATTACATGAATCTCACTCGGCGTTTGTAAAACCTACTCTTACAGATGTTCTTAGGAATACTCAAGGGGTGGAACAAAAGCTTATCCCATGAACGCAACTATCATTAGGTGATATAATGACAAAACCTATTTGAATTTCTATTGCAGATTGAAGGTAAAAAAAACGCGAACGTGGGGACAGTTGTTGCTTCTGAGCAGACGATGGCAATATCATTGTAGATCGACTACCAAACTTGGGTTTTGTTTCATTTTCCTCGAACAGTATACCTCCATTACAAGAACTAAACCATTTGTATGCTATGAAAAGTCAAAATATTACTTAATCTTTTTTTAGTTTCAAGAAAGTGTTTTTTACATATATTTCTAGAGCTGCGGTAATCCTCCAAGAATGGCCACAATTTCCTTCAGAATGCAAGATGGTTCAGTGAAATCGAAAGCAAGTATGCTGTTTGGTACAACCCCTGAGTTCGAACTCGCTCTCTATACTATCGTGTTTCTGTCAGATCTCCGGCGAGTTCGTTTTAGAATGGATTCCTGCAAGGTGAAGGTGATCTGTCACCCAATGAATAAGAAGGCACTGCTGAGCACTTGCTATGTGACTTCTAAAGCACCACGGAAACGTAAAAACCTGCACTGATTTTTATGCAAACAAACTTATTTTTCAAATGTCATGAATTACGTGTTTGTTTTTGTACTGCTAATAAAATTACCGTTGATTATGCAAAAAGTTACTCTTATCAATAACATTGTAAAATCGTAATCTCATTATTACTTCTGGTTAGAGTCTGAATGTTTACAGATATATGCTGGTCGTGATCTTCATTCTAAACATGTTGTTTGCATCTTGAAGCTGTTTACTTCAGTGTTTCTTGGTTTCTCCGATTATTTCCGTCACCGTTTGATCGGATCTTTTGGAAAGTGAAGAATTAACACCATAGCTTGTTGATACTTGGGTTGAGTTTACTTTGGAACACGGTAAAATGGAAGATCCTTAAGAACGTGGGGACGATGGAGGAAAGCAGTTCAACAGTTGGAAAAGTTTCTCTTAAGAGAATTTTTCCTCGTTAAGATAGGGTTCACGATTGGTTATGCAAGAGTAACGTATTCAAATTGAGCCAAACTATCAGATTCTCAATGGGCTGGAGCGCTAGTTGTAAAATAGTTGAACGGCCGACTCCCGTGAGCAATAAACGACCTAGGTCGTTCTTGAACTCGTTTGTACTAGATATCGTGATTGCATCAGCAGACAAGGTGTTCCGTGGTGTCACACAAAGTTAAATGAAAATATTCCAACATTGATCTTACAGTTCCGTACAAGTATCCTGAAGTTTGGCCACGGGGTTGGTGGGGGACTCATGTAAGGACTTTGAGGGAGATGAGAAAAAAGTTCCAAGCTATTGTAAACCGAGATTAGTTCATCATGTAGAAGTTGACATTTAACGGGAAACGGGTTTGTCTATCAAGACTGTTGAATTAAAGGTTTGCCCCGCCTCTCATGCGCTTGGTAGCCCGCCAAAGTACAGTTTGGGTGAAAAAATTTCTCACCAAATGGAAAGTACATACCTGTGTGTAGTCTCAAGCGAGGGCGCAGTGACGCAGAGTTGAGCCCAAAAAACCCTGTTAGCAAGACGATTGTTTGCTTCGCGTGTGTCGGTGTAAATAATACAGCGACCTTATAAGAAGGAAGGTACAATGTGAGGGAGATGAACGAAAACCCAACCGGAGAACTTCTGTGACATGGTCCAAAAATAACCAAAAATGGAAGCAATAAAATAAATAGACAACATTCGTCGGTGCTCTGTCAAGTGACTTAACTCACAAAAGTTTTATAGCTCACCAACTAAGCAACTACTGAGGGAATTCTACGTCATTTGTGGTTCAAGGAACACAAGAGCACAAAAACGATTAGATGTGTGTGTTGCACCATTAGAAATCATCAAAATCCACTCCACCAAGGAAAAGGACACACGGCTAAAGGAAGACATTTATTTTGGACAGCGCGCGATGTGTGTAAACAAAACAGCATCATGGACAGCACTGTGGACACAAAAGCATGCAAGCTATTACAAACTAACAACTCTCCATAAGAAACACAACAGAACACCTCAAAGGAGGTTCCTGAGTAAAACCAACAAAATCTTTCCCATTAAAGAAAACTACGGTTCATAGTATGTCATGTCTTTTGGAAAGTCAAATGGTAGACGTACTGTTAGAAGGCATTGGAGTACATTCTGAAGCACCTTCTGTCAGGTCACCTCACTTGATATTTTTTAAAAATTGAGAATGATTTTCAACAAACACGAATTAAACTGGGTCGGCAGAAATAGAATTATGCATACTTTCGGTCAAATCTTAAGAATGCTTGATTCGACAACAGAACTTGTATCGACCATGGCAAAACGGTTCGAGTGTTGTCGTGAATGAGACATAACTGAAAATTGTGTGTATTGTTTTATTGCACATATAATTATGCTGTACATAGTTCTGATTACGCGGTAACTTTTTTTGCCTATTCGTTGTGCTATCGATACTACGTAGAAAACTGTTCCGGTCCTAAACAAAATATACACTTGTGATTACTGTTGCTAATTTCAAACTACTATACCTGGCATCCATGTCGGTAAATTTAGCATGGATGTTTGTACTTTGGGAAATCTGGATATTCAGTCAAGTTTACCGGGTGTCAAAGGAAACTTTAAAGGTTTGGAAATATGGCAAGTTACAGTGAAGGATGTGAAAGTGAAGAAAAAATCACCCCTATTTTCCCATGGCCATTGTCGAAAATGCTTGTTTTGATTAACAATCTGACAATTCCCTCTTGTCCATTCCGCTTCAGCATTCTCTTCTATAACATCCATTACGTAGACCGGTTCGGTCTGTCAACTTTGAAGTAGCGGAAACGGCCGAATTGCATATTTTAGTGAAGTTGGAAAATCAATATATTCTTGTATATATGCTTCAATTTCAAACTTAAGCCGCTCGATATGATTTTGCTAACAAACTACCCATTCAATAATGGAATCGATTAATTGCAATGGTCGATAAACTCCGGTATTCAGTAAATGTTATTACTGCTAAATGAGTCAAACCTCTATTCAGTCACAGTCTGTTGTGAACAATTCCTAGATGTTAAAGCTGCGGTGAACGAAGAACCAGTTGTGCTACATAATGCCAACAATTTTGAAAAACAGGCTTATCAATAATAGCAGCAGTTACATATTATAATTTGACAAGGAAATGCTGCACTTTAACAGAGTCGTTCTATTAAAACGTTTGTCGAAGCTTGCAATAACTGTAAGTCATGTGATCACACGCAATTTTCACACAAATACCAGTCTTGACATTTCAAATGTCATAATTGTGTAAGATAGGTCACATCTATACCGCCTGTCAAAGACGCGACCAGGCCATACTTCTTCTGCTGTCTGAAATTTGGTAAATTCCATCAATATTTTTCCTAGGCCCGCCATATAGTACAATCGTCCATTACTGACGATGGTCTTAAACGTCTCTTCATTACTGACACCCGTGGTTCAGTTTTTAGTCCGGTTGATGACATAAAGATGCATAAATCTTCGTTTGTTTTGGAGTCTCCACGAATTTCTGAGTATGTCTCATCTGTTCTTGGCACTTGTGAACCACTACTCACAAATGTACAATCCAATACTTGTACATGCCTATTTTTGGTAGTCGTTTCCGGCTCGCTTATCATTGGTCCGTGGAATGCTTTCAGACCGTAACTAGCTAGCTGATTGTCATGTTCAGGGACTTCTGATGGTGTACAGCTCAAATCAGCTAACATTTATGTGTCAGGTACATAAAGTCTTATG
>LUCH01001847.1:8559-24985 GCA_013368495.1 Paragonimus heterotremus
GAGACTGTTGTCTACGGCAGAGACAATCGCTACCAAACTCTACAACCCCCAACTGTGCGCCCAAAAGAAATTCGTCCAGGCCCTACACCTCCCGTGGCCAACCATGTGTAAACCGTCTGAAACCCCATGTCCCAGTAACCCGATTAACACGTTATCACATACCAGTCACACGACTCATGTAAACACAGCAGACCCACCCACGCAGACAAACCCATCACCAGCCGGGTAGATAGTCATTCACAGTTTCTATTAACTTTGCGTATAACCATATTCTTGTTTTATATATAAGTCCAGTTAATCGCTTGTAATTGTATATGCCTGTTATCACAAAATGCCCGACTCATCGGACGATGTCCGTCTCTTTTTAAACGTGTGGGCTATGTTGTACCTCTGAGAAGCCTTCGATCCGATCGACGAAGGTGCACTCCGAGATTGCTTACCGCGCAAGTTGTTAACCTCAGGATAGTTATTTACCTTACGACCAGGGCCAGGTTACGATTTACTGCAGTTTACCACCGACTTTCATCACTTCAAATAAATTGTGGCTACTCCACAGTGGATACTTTTCAGGAATGTCCCCTGACTAATTGTAATTGTGATGGTATAGGAGTGCTCCCATATACTAAGTTAGAATATGTAGTTAACACTGCTCTGATCTCGGATTTTTCACGGATTTCAGAATGCCCTTTACTGTTGTTTCACTTACATGTTGATGGCATGATGGGCCGCCTAGATATTATAACTATGCGATCAGTCGTATCACGCGACTGTGGATCTTCGCCTTTTCTCGCATACTGTGTTCATCACTGTCTCAAAAACGTTATCAACGTGTGGTGTAAACACCGTGGAAGCGGTAAAGTTCATCAATATATGTTGATCGCTTGTCGTAATGATTTCGTCTCTCACTTCGTTATCTCGAACATGTCTCATTAATGTTAACCGTTGACCTCGTGCTCCGTCCGTGAGTGGTATGTTAGGCTTGGAGCAATAGTCTGGTGATCAACACACGGACTGCCGACATCTTGGTTCGCTTCAGTTGCACTTTGCTGGCTTATGGCTGAAGCTTACCAAACGACGAGCACGTCTTCTCAAGGATGCTGTTTGTCACGAGGAGCAGAAACCAGCGGTGTTAATGTTACGAGTTTGTACCCCGACTTTCTTCTACGTCATTCCTATTTCCACCAATTTTTTTCGGGTTATGTCAGTGAAATTGTCGGTGTGACTGAGTTGTTTGATGTATAGTATGTCTAACAGATTCTGTATGTAAGCCGGCGTATACTTCACCACTCTTGTCTGAAGAAACAATGGCAGATTATCCTTGACACTCATAAAGTGTCGGCGTAGACATCTTGCCTCGTGGATAGCTAGCTGATCTTGATTGTTCTGACGACACGATGCATTTGTTATTGACAGACCGACTGCCAGTTTAAGACTGAGGCCGTCAGTTAATTGAAAGGAATTGTGCAGACGCGGAGGACTCAAAACAAGACATAAGACGGCAGCACAACTTTTCAGTTCTTCACTGTATCTATTCCTGAGTTCATTGCTCACATTTTTTAGATGACATTTACAGTGATAGCTATCAACGATTACATTAGCAACTATAACACCGCCGCCGCTAAACCAGAGTTTGGTAACCGTGACAACTTTCCGGGAATGAAAAATTATGCGTGAACTTCTGCTTATTTCTTTCCCTTCAAGTTTGTTATGCCATGCACCATCGAAACATAAATACCTTGGGACAAACTCACGCAGAGTCAATGACTCTTCAGGTCGATTAACGCGAGCGACAATCTTGCGCGTAATCCTGTTATCCATGGTCATTTGTGGTGTGATTATTTAGGGCTCGCATCTGTGACAAAGAGGTACGTCAGCTGGCAGTATCACTGTTCTATAAACTAAAGTTTGTATTCGCTCGTAGTATGATGGTCTGAACACAAACCCAAAGACCTTCTGCTGACGTTCGAGCGGTATTTGTCCGGGCCGAATTGGTTTCTGACCCTGTTGATCAAAGAAGTATTGGCATATGCTTGACCAGGTGCCGATGCATCCAGGCCTCCGGAAAGACGCAGATGAAACTTTTTCAAGATTAACTAGATACAGCGATAGGATTAAAGTGATAGTGTCTTGGCTGCTTGTATCCAAGGGACGGCGTGCTCCTGTGGTTCGGGTTTAGTAAGTACAGACCAAGCCTGTTTCTTGTCTTCCACATCGGTGTGAAAGACAAAACGTCGAATGAACTCAGCAGCTGTAGACCGGATATGGCTTGGTGCATATGCCAAATCGGGCCTGTCGAGAAGAGAAGCTAAACTTCATTCTTTATTGGACATCACAACAAACCAGCGCCTATGCCGACATTAGGAACTATGTCCTTACCACAGTCCGCGTTACCGATGGCTTGTAAGGGGGAACGAAATTGAAGGTTTCCGATAGAGGGATGGGAGGTGTTTGCGCGCATCGACCAAGTGTGGTAAGTAATTGAACAGCATGATAGCATAGGCTGTTTGTGTTATGCTAATACTTCGTCTGTGAGTTGAATACCACCGGCTTTCCTAGATTAAAGTTGGAAAATTACGTGGTGGTCTTGAACTATCTCGTTGGGCTGATTTACCACACTAAGCCCACCTTCCTTGGTGACTCTTCGAACTGCCGGACTTCTTTCGTCGCAGCCTCGTGCAGGGTGAATCAGCATCTTGGATGAATAGACCTTGTCTGAGTGGCATATGAACCGAACTACTGGTCATCAGCCCCCATCGAATTGCGTTCTCTGCTTCACCCGCTGTCTTGTGGGATGAGTTTCCTTTGAACCGGATTTAGCCTCTGAATTGAACCCTCTTTGGCCTAAACAACTTGGAAGATTTTCACTTCTACTACTTTGAACTTATTAGCTCATTAACAGTCATGAATTCCCATTCGTTCACTTACCCTATCTGGTTGGCGGAGGCGCCGGCTGACGATTTCTCTCTCATGCTACTGCACCAAGACAACCTGTACCATTCCCCTCACTTTCCTGGGTGATTCTTCAATTAGTGATTCGCAATCTCGTTCTTGCCTTCGTCCTTACTCGCGACGTAACTCGGGGTCAGAAGGATAGGGCGCCAACCACAAAAGTGACGTTTGCCTGACTAACGCAAACTCCCTGCTTGCTTCCTGGATATCATTTAGACTTGCCACTAGTGTTCGAACACGCAGTGAAGTCAGCGGGCAGTTCTTACACATACATCGGAGACTGTCGCCCCCGGTAGCTGTTTTCTTGCTGGAATAGGCTTCAGGACTATAGCGCACAGCTACATTCATCTTCCTGGACTGTTTCTCAGTGCGATTACAAAATATGCTTGTCTGCAGGTCCTTGGGTTCAAGCCACCGATCCAACTCAATGTTAGAGTTGCCCCATGCGCATGTGGGGAAGCCACTATTTGACTACGTATCCGTCGGCAGCCGTCGGCATGTTGTCAAACTCGAAGATATGGTTGGAGCATCGAGAAACGCCTACTGTTAACGATATCTTAGTTGCTGTGGCACACGTCCCAGAGTCTGTGGTTCAGACGTAATGAAAATAATCTCATCACAAGCTCACTAGTGTTCTATAAGGCGCATGGTCTTTATAGTGTCGGCTGAGGTCTTGAACGCTCATGTAGGCGGACTAGGTGTTGACGAGCATGACTTGTTTGTGGTATTGTCTCGTGTAGTGTCACTGTTCGTTCGGCCGTGAATCGCTGAGTTTCTATGAGGCTATCCGAACTTCTTATTGCTTGCTGGATTACTCCATCCGGCAAGGGGGTATACTACAGTTCTCGAGACTACTCGCCTGGGAAAACAGCGACAGCTGAGAAGAACTCGCGTTTTGATGGACTCATTGTGCTATCAATATGGAACAAGCTAAGATCTCTTAAAAGCCTTTTCATCTCACCCGAGCGGCAAGTAACAGAAAGCCATGTGTGAGTAGAGCAATCTGCGGAGGCACAGTGTAATTACCCATAACCTGCATCAATACTTGAGATGCTGGGCTGAACACTTTTAACAGTAGTTCAACTGGCCGCCCGCGTCACTAACTGGACCTTCGGGTACTCCCTTCGCTTGTTGGTCTGCTGACATTTCACTGCCCTCGGAGGCAAGACCCTTCATTATGATCAAGTTATTAAAACGTCATTAGGCCTCTGGTTCAGATAAACCTCCCTTTGCTCTTTTTATGGGGAACCGCTCAGCCTTAGTCAATAAATGAGTGACTGTGCTCCGAATACTCTGGGCCATTGAATTCGTTCTAACTCAATTATGTTTGGCCTGATTCCTATTGGGTTGAAGCTGCCTGCAACTTGTGTACCTTACAGACCAAGCGTAACGCATGGTCACAATATCTGCAAGAATCCAGCTGGATTTCATGCTGGTCGTGACTGAATTAGTTATATTTCCATACTCCGCTAGATGTTTGATCTCCATCATTCATACAAAGGGTGGATAGTTGTCATTTTAGATACTAGAAGGCTTTGCCTTAGTTGACACAGCTGCACTCTGTGACTGTCTATCAGGAAAGAGTGCGTTCGATAGGTATGTGGACATGCTAAAAGCAATGTACTGTACAACCTAGAGCCGAGTTAGAGCCCATGCGAGCGTATCGCTGACTTTCAGCGCTTCAAGAGGGATATGACATGACTGTTCAGTCTCACATTTCCTGTTCAGTCTCGCAATAGACGAGATTCTGGAATATGCTCTAACCGACTGTGAATATTGTAGTTTGAGACTACTTTCGGACGTTAAACCTAGAGACCCAGATCATGCAGACGACATTTCTATACTCTGTGAGGATTTACGAGGATCTCAGGCGTCTTAGACAGATTAGAGACTGATCCGTCATTTTGATACGACCTTTGTAGCTCCTAAGCGCAAGGTTTTGTTGCAAGACTTGACTCTGCATTCTCTCTCGTGTCTGATGGTGAGCTGTTGAAAAGAGTCGGAAAGTTCGTATAATTTGAGAGCTGCTTCGTCACTGTTGGAATGTCTGATCAGATTACAGATCTCAGCTAAGGTTCAAGTGGTATGTACCAGCTTACCCTGTTTGTAGTTCCCTCATGATCTCAGTCTTACTGAAAGACCAATTGTATAACGTCACTATATGGGCAATTTCACTGTACGGTTACAAAACCCGGCTCATCTGCACGAGGGATGTTCGCAGAATGTTTGTTTTCAACCACCAGTGTCTCAGGACTGTTAGGAGCGTGTAGTGAAAACACCGCATTTGCCCAGACGGTCAGACGCTGTCGACCCTGAGCATAGCTATCTCCTCCCACACGCTTTACTGGCCTAGACATATGTTACGAAGGCCAACTGACCACTTGCCGTGCATTGTCCTGTTTCCCTAGTGTGTTTGACTGGAAGCGATAGCCTGGTTACCAGAATATGACTTGGGTTTGAGATATGAAAGCACTGATACCAAAGCTTGTTTCAGTAAGGCGTTTCCAGTTTCCGGTTGGGGGTTCGGAGGACAGTGAAAACCTCTGGTTGAGGATGCCGCCGGATGTAGCTAAGATGTCATTGGTGTTCGTGTCTTGAATCTCTGCATACACCGACACAGTATCCTTCCCTTTCTCAGCACCTTCCTTTTTACTGCATCTAACCATCAGTTTTTTCCTTCGTGTTTGTTTTAACACTTTAATCACTTTATGCAGGTCTTATCTTGTTGATTGTGAGTTTGTCAAATGTCTTTTGAATGTCGTCCTGGCACCCTAGCGGAGTAAATTGTTATCACTTCCTAGAGGAATGTTCTAGTGAGTATAAGGGTGTTCGCGTAAGTGCTCGCTAGACCTGTTATTGGCAGTTAACACTTCAGTCATACTATGCAGACTTGTCACCCTCCAAAGGTTGTACCATACTATCGCATTGAAAACGCAACACGTTCATGGTGTTCCTGTGCGTTTTATGTTCAGAAGGGTTAGACTCTTTTGATAAGAACAGTCTAAATGTGTTGACTTTTGGCGAAGTTTTACTCCATCAATGTTTAGTGAGAACTTGTACTCCACTGATTGACTATCTTATTAAACTCAAGAGTGGTTATGTTTTACCCGACTGCTTTAGGTGTACATGAGACAATATCTGGTAATATGAAACCATCAATTTTCCTGGTCTCTATAGTAAGTTTGATTAAATTTAGTTCCATCAGTTGCTGTTAGTCGGTATTTTCTTGCAGTGAGCGACAATTTGTTTTCATACTGCGATGGTAACTTACAGACCACTTGTTCCGTCAAATTGTTCCTACTTGTAGACATTTTTTTGTCGCCGTTCATCTCAACACAGCATGACACTGTAATACTGATTAGTTTGTGCTTTGACACAGTTTTTGAGATCGTTTTAGGCTTTCAGCGAGCGGTAGTCACCCGTACCTTTCAGCAGAAAGAAAATTCGAAAAGTAGATGCTATCACAACTTCTGTATAACCACTTTTCCCTGTGAAGATAGTTTTGATGTCAGCAAGTGTGTATTTTTGTGCGCGGTAATTTAATGTGTGCACGCTATCATTTGTATTGCCTGACAAATAGCAATCATTTGCTGTCGTTATATTTTTCGCATACATCACAATTTTTACGAGTAAATTGTTTCAGCCGTGAGTAGTAGGTTCCGTTGAAATCAGTAGTTGGTCCGCTGACTTTACTGCATTTATAGTTGTTGCACCGCTTATTCTTGTGAGTCGACTGACTGTGTTGAACTGGAATGTCCATTTGAATCTAAACAAAGAGATATATAAGTATAAAAAATGCTATCATGTAGGTTTTTTGTTTGTTGGTGCGGCTGACCGCGATTTCGATATTTGTTTAGCATTTTAGAGCATGCATATATTACTGTATGTACTGTATGTATTACTGTATATTACTGTGCACGAACAAGTGGTACGTCATCTATTTGAACGTTTTGCCTCTGCATTTTGAGTGCTTGCATAACAACACGAACAAATGCCAATGAAACATGCAGATTAAGACTTTCTGCCTTGTGAACCTATGGATGATGAGATAGCATGTGGATTGAATTAGGTCAGGTTACCTAAACTTAAACAGAAACAGTGGGAGCGACCGGGGTTCAGATCTTCAACTCCATCCGGCATCCTTTTTTCTCGACGTAATATGAGATGATTCTAGTCCTAACCTGAAGAAGCTGGCAGTTCTGCTAATCTATTTGAGCAGTGTTACGTAATCCCGGACGTCGATGGAAAATACTCATCCTTTCCAGCCCTCGCTGTACTTTTCACCTTTTATTACCACGAAAGGACGTCTGGTCATTTTATCTGTCTGAGTGTTCATAGTACCTTTGCGTGATTGTCAATCAACTGGTTGACAAATGTACGTTTAAGTACTCGTGTTTACTTTGATCCCAACCAGCTGGTCGGTTTGTTAGTTCAGTCATTAGGGGTAAGTTACGTCGCATGTTTTGTCCGTCCATCCCACACCAGTACCGTGTTTCCTGTAATCGATGACGTGTCCAGTCGCGTGATCCGATGTCAGTTTCTCTGTTATTTAGTCCATGGCCATTTAATCCGTTCTCACCTCCTGTCACCACACGCTGACCAGCTCGGTTTATTGATGGCTTGACTGTTCGATATTACTTGCGTTCTCAGACCCATGCAGTCGCTTCGCGCAAATTCCTAAATATATCCTGCAAACATGAATAATTGAGATTGTTTTCCATTTCATTGACCCAGTGATACTGATGCTGCATTAACCGATCCAACTTTTTTTGTAATTCGGATTTGAGATGCACTGCTCGAAAAATAACTTCGCTGGACCTACTGCACCTAAGCGCTTTCTCATTTGAATTCTAATTTCTGACAGTGAAATACAGAGTTAGCTTACATTCACTCAGCCAGATGTATAGCCTATCATTTCTAGCGCAACACGAACGCGGTTACACTTCATGGATTTGCTTGATAAAGGCTGAACAAAACTAGAAGTTATCTGTGTCAGAAAGTTGGTCAATTCTATTTGACAAGTGGCGTCAGCATGATTGCCGCAAAAAACAAAATTTCTGCATCTGTTCGTCACGTGAACGTTAACTGTCCAGTTGATTAGATGTACGTTATCAATTTTCAAGGCGGATGCAGCAGATGACAATGTGCGGTGTTCGAAGTCCGTTAGCCATCCGACCCCATTCTTATGATTTTTAAGTCAGGTCGAACAGGTAGGATCACTAGCGCTCTGAGCATAGCATCGATAGGTCTATGTCTTTGCCTGATTGGGGATACGAAAAGCAGGAAACGGAATCACTCCATCACTTGCATGGACTGTCGGACGTCGCTGTGGCCGATTCCTTATTCACAACTGTACTAAACTATTCGAGCATGCCATTGTCTGAAGGATATTGTCCAATTACTCCGAATCGGTGATTTGACGAAAAACTGGATGGATTCTGATTACACAACCGCCTTTAATGTTCACTCGCCCGCTTCTATACGAGGCTGACAGGGTCTTCGATTCGTAGGATTCATAGCAGATTCTCAGATTGAAGGAAGCTGATAATACTTATGTTCATCTAGCCCTGTTTTGGACAGTTTAGAAAAAGAAGACAAACCAAAAGGCTGTTTCTGTTTCAGAGAGTCAGCAATAGAAAGACTGAATGCGAAAGTCAACAGATTATGGGCAGAAGAGACACCTAGCCATTGCCTATCAAGCATTCAACAATCACACTACAGCGTTCAGCAGGCAGATGCAAGTTAGCGTCAACAATAAGACGAGAAGAGTATCTTCATCCTACCGCAATGATTCTAGTGGTCGAGTTATCCAACTACTCGGTGTTCCGAATATACTCATTAAGAATGCGCTTGAATCCACTTGCCACGGGCGTATTTGAAGCAGACTGTGGTTTGCTGTTCCAAATTGGCATACATAGATGCCGAATGGACGTCCTCTGTAAACAAAACGGCTCGTTTGATGTAGCTTTAATGAGTCACTTCTGAGACGGTTGTTTCGGCTGGGCACATGTGTTCTTCTTAAGAGATGTTGGGGTTGGTTGAGGATCCTGTATGCTAAAATCTGGTCTTCTGTGATGTATCGGTAATGCGCTGAAGTGTCCAAATTTGCGCAGTCTATTTATAAGGTGGAAGTGGTGTTACAGCCCGTTCTGTAGCTCTACGTTTTACTTTCTCAGTAAGAAATGAGGACGACAATCTTCGCACTAGCGAACTGAACCTAATGGCGAAACCGTCCGTGGTGAATAATCCAAGCACTGAGTTGGTTTTCTTGGTGATTGACACGCTGTAGGGCTAAGGTCACTTGAAAAAATCGTGCCCAGCTCGCGCTCTCGTATAGTTTTGTCCAGTTTCGCGTCTCAGAAAGTAATGTGTGCAGCCCGTAGGACGGGAGTGCGTCGCTTTGTATTTAGCTGTATTGAATGGGACGCGGTGTAACATGCACATTCACTTTCAGTCACATTGTCTGCTTTGCGCCAAATTTTAATGTGAGCACGAACAGTATAGGTCTTAGTACGGAATCTTGTGGCATACCACTGAACGCACAGTACCAGTCTGAAAAAGTCCCGTTCATTTTGATAGTAAAGCAGTGATCTTGGAGGCAGTCGGCGGGCCCCAGTAGTAGAGTGTTTTCTATACCATAATCACGAAGCTTAACGCAAAACGTTGAGTGTTCCACTCAGTCGAAAGCCTTAGGGACGTCTAGAAAAACCACGTCAACTGGTTTGCATTTACCAACTGTCTTTTCCTAATCTTCCCGAACAGCAAGTGAGTTGATGGTCCAGGGGAATCCCCTTTGAAATCCATGTTGACTTTCAAACGGTGAATGAAATGCTCGTGTAACTAGTCGTCAGTTGAACACTCCATGATTTTTGAGGCAAGTGACACTAATGTAGTCGGATTGTAGGTGCCGGGCTCTTTGCGGTCGTCTCCTTGGAAGATGAGTGGCACGGTGTACATTGTCTAGGCTTTGGAAAGCTTGTTTGGCTGGAGAAATGTTGAAAGTTCACAGTGGCCTTGACAACTTGATAAAGTTAATCACAGTGGTAAACCTGAACTTGGTAGATTGAAGAGTTGCAAGGTGGCTAGCTTGTTATTGAAATAACTCAAAGTTATATGCTGATTTCACGCCCCTTTTGCGTGAAATCATATATCAACTCAATTTCTAGCAGATACACAAAAGTACGCCACCTTCATCTGTGTGATAAGCGGGAACGCGTACTATACACGCCAACGAATTCCCGAGTGTTCAAAAACATCATTTAAGAGAAGAATTAAGTGATGTCGAAGTACTGAGTATAAGTAATACTGACAACCTCTCAGCGGTACCTTGAGGTCACTAGTTCTGTGATTACGAAATCTTTCGACTGTTCAGTTCATTCTTGCTGCGTTTTTTTTGTGGCGTTAATGAGAAGCTATTAAGTTAGTTTCGTTGATGCCTACATGGAACTTTGTATCACATTAAAGTTTGCTCAGCAGACAACGGTCCTTATTGCGTTGCTACTCAGAGACCGTATCGGGATGTCTGTAGAATGTAGATGTCGAAGCATCAATCTCCTTGGGACATGGTTGCTTCAGTTGACAACCGGAGAGTCGATTTTTATCTGCTCAGCTGGCCGGTTCATGATATTTATAATGGCCTGAGAGAATCCAGTTCTTTGCGACCCATATACACATTGTAAGTGACTTTTGCCATCGTGCGTTCCATCGCTCCTGGACTCTGCTATGAACGGTGCGCTGTGATTAATGTTTTGCGCATTACGGTGGCTAACATAAATGCGGTGAACGCTTAAGTATTCTACGTGGGTTACTTTACCTTCCGATTTTATGCCTTTAGTAATGAGTCCAAGGAAACCTCCGTTTGAAGACGTCAGGTGACTATGGTCAACTGGGTTTTATGTGCGACAGACAGATTGCTGCTGTACAGAAGACGAGTTAGCTTTCACTTTAGTGCAGTTATATAATTTATCCATATTTGTCCCTCCCTCTCCTCTATAACTTCCTCATCGTTGATTCATTTTCTCTTGAACTTGGAATCTGTGCTCATCTGCACGCCTATTTGTTGTATTCCGTCATATCACAATCTGTTTACTGTGTTAGTTATATTGATGTTGCATCACATGTGGCCTGGATATTGTCAGGTTGTCCAAGCTAACCCACAAGCGGTCACAGAAACCGAAAACCTAATCTGCATCTTTATAGTTAGTAGTTATCGTCGTCACCACTGATCTCTCTCAAACCCACGTTACAGTGATAACCGCAGTCCACACATTCTTCTTATTTTTGCCATCTCTGCCTCCACTTCCGTTTATCTCAATGTCACCTTCATTTGCTTTAACATCTTTGTTAATATGCGCCTTACTCAGTGTGGCTGCTTGCTCAATCCCCAGGTTGTTCCAGGGTATGTCTAACCGAACCTGTGAAAGTATCCAGTGATGTGATATGTGGCTGTGTGCGTTTGGGTTCCAACCACCACCATCATCTTAAAAGCCATGAACTTGACCAGAAAGTACTGCTGCTCGGACCGCCGCTCATCTCAACGGTGACGTGAAATATCCTAAAAGAAAACGTTACTACGAAGGTCAAAGAAGAAGACTAAGCTGAAAAACTAGAAAGTGTATGGATGCAGGTGCGTCGTTGACCGTGGCACACTGCCATTTCGGATACTGTTTCTGACCAGCGATTCAAGTAATCACAAGGAGCCCAGTCAGGCAGCCGACATCTACCGACTTTGCTCAATGGAATAGTCGGGGTCTTCATACTTAGTGACTACGTTGTTGCTTGACTGCTACGCGGTTTCACCCAACTGTTAGTAGTCTCGGTTTATCATGCCTGATAAAGTAAACGATCAACTGGCATGCGGAGAAAGTGACCTAACCGTCGCAGGCTGTGTAACAGGAGTAGTTGGCCAATTGATCGCACATCCAGAACGTTGCGGAGTACGCGCCGGCGAGCGGCCACATTGCTCACGCGATCAGTCCACTTAATGTGGACTAACTGGTAGAGACAGCGATGGTCAAACACAACAAATCTGCTTACATCTTCGTTACACACAGGTGACGCTTGCGAACTACGGAGCAACACAGAACGTACACAAGCACCATATATCATTACTTTCAGCGACAACCGAATGTCTTCTCGACGTCACAGATGACGCAGACTAGCAAAAACAACTCGTGTCTTCGTTACCTTCACCGATATCTCATCAACAATATTACAGGCTGACAGGATGGTGCTACCCAAATGTGTGAAACTGTCCACAGTTTCAAGTGAATTACCTACAATGAAGAAATTAACAGTGGAAATGTTCCAGTCTTGAACTAACACTTTGAACTTTGAATGGGAAAATCAACCCGGCCGCTCATCTTGTTCAGCATGGTCTGTATGTCTTTGGCAGAGCGGCTAATAAGAAAATATCATCTGCATACTCCATTTTGGTCAACCTAGCTCCAGGATGGTGCTCGACGGCAATCTCAATGAATTCCTCAAGCGCACCCTCCAGAGTGTCATCCATGACGAAATTGAACATGGGGAAAATCGGTCACCCTTGACGAACACCACTAGAAGTGATGGACGTCGGAGACAGTTGTCCATAAACTCATCCTGCTTGCAGAGTGGACATACAGTGATCTCAACAGATTCCCGTATTTTCCTGGCATTCCCTTGCGAAGGAGACAGCTACAGAGAACGTTACGAGCAACTAAATTGGAAACACCCTTCAGGCCCAAAAAGACAACGACCGTCGGCTGATGTTCCATAATCCGTCGCAAGGTAAAAATGTGACCAACGCACCGTCGACCGGATCGGAATCCTGCTTGTTCTCCACATATCTGATTTTCTCTGGGCCGAACGGACCGACACAGTATAAGGCCAGTGAGTAACTTGGACGCAGCAGACACTAGACTGATACCTCTGTGGTTGTCACATAGATATCGGGATTCGTTTTTGAAATTGGGAATTACTGTTGATGGGTACCAATCACGAGGTACCTTTTCAGCTTCCCAATCAGCCTGAAAGAGTTTCGTCAATCTTGATATCAACCCTTTCCGACCATCTCCAGAAAGAGAGGAAAATCGGTCCAGGAGCCTTGTTGCGCTTCAATTAATTAGGCTGCAGAACCACTTCTGTTCCGGACAGAGGGCTGTCTGGAACGCAACAACTGACCATTCGGGTCCCGTCATCTACATGGTTTGGTTGAGACCAGCTGAACTGTACCTCAGAATGTTCATTCCAGCTGTCAAGTCGGTGCTGCCGGCTGATGGTAAGTGAACTGTCTTTTTCACACATGGCCTCACATCAGTTCGACGGCTAGCACAACTACGCATCAGGGAATATAGTCTTATGCTATTTCCACAAAGAAAGTCTTTCCATCTTTTTCGAGTGTTTAACCAAGTAGTGCTCACGGTTGTTACACAAACTTTCAGTCAGCCTGCGTTTAATTTCTTGACGGTGGACATCTTATTCAGAACTAGATGGAATCGAGCGATGATTATTCCTATGGTTTATCGATATGGCGGAAATCCAGTTCTGTCGCAACTACACAGCTCCTTCAGAACATACCTTTTCACAGCATGCTTTCATAGCTGCTGCGATTTTTTCCCAGTGTTCGTTATGTTCTCTCATCTGACTCGAACTGGGCAGTTTGTTTGCCAATGCTTCCTAGTTAACGTTCTTTACACTGTCTTCACTCGAGTGCCAATTAAGTATCCTGCGTTGATGGGCGTATCACCTCTGGGCAAATGATAAAACAAAGCGGTCACGCACAACAGCATGGTCCGAGTCCAGGTGGTTGCTCCAGAATGTACGGCAGTTTTCAACGGTGGCGTCACCTGTAAATGACTGCTAGTTGATCCAGTTACGTCACGGCTGTGAAACACGCGTATGTCTCCATGTTACACAGTGTTTCTTTCTGTGTTGGAATGCGAAATGTAGAGACCATGTGATGTGCACAGCTGCAGCAGTTTTTCGCCATTGTCAGTGCGTTGTGACCGGACACCAAACACACCTCCCAGTCGCTTCTCCTCTAGAGAAAGGCGACCAAGTTGAACTTCCAAATCGCTGGCTAATGTGGTTGTCTGAGTGTTTAGTCTGCTTCTGACGGTCAACGAGTGCCTCGTAGTACGCATCCGGCCACCCGCCTGAAGGAACTAACTTGAATATACTAGTAACTTCAGTGTATCTGAGGCATTCCGTTTATGCAGTGTATCCGGCGTATATTTGTTATGGGCGCTTTGTTGGTTTCATTATTTCCTTGTTCTACCATTTGAAAAGAAAAATCGACCAAGAGTGATTGCGTAACATTCCCATTTTTCTCAGTTTGTTTGATCTGTGGTCGGACCGGTGATTACAGTTAATTTCAAAGTTCTGTGCTTTTTCTAATTGTAGGATGGTTTTCTGCCTGTCTTGGTGTACTGTGACAAATCGTTTTTGCTAAAACGGTCAACCAAGGGAACAAAGCTTACGCTTATATCCCATTTCTACCCTGAGTTTGATACCTTTTATTTACCAAGTTCAAGTAGCATCTGAAATTGACTACGTGCTATCCAGCTGATGCATCTGGCTTTCTGTGGGTTCAATTTGCCTGGCAGGACTCAATATTCGGATAGTTTTATAGCTGTTTTATGCGCCGAACTGTTTGCGGGTCTGAGTATGCCTTCAGTTTATCGACAGTGTCTTTTATAAACAAAACACGATCTTCAGACACATATCCGTCTTCTGTTGTTTCATTTGTTGCCAGAGTTGATTGGTAACATTTCGCTACCGTATTGGTTTTGAGGTCGCGATTGCGTACTGACACTAGCAATCTTCCACTAACCCTATGATCGCTAGTTCATGCCCCAAATATCGCGACTTATTCTGTCTAGATCTGAGCAACCTCACGGTATCCATTCTATGACCTAGTATGTTGCGTGGCTTCAAACACTTCATAGGTTAAAGAATGGGATTACAACTTGGCTTTTACACTGGCCCTAGCAAAGTTCGCGGATGTGTTGAAATGCATAGAGGCAAGTGGAAAACTGAGTCATTCGAGCTTGATTTGGTTTCATCCAACGCCGTGAATTGTAATGTATTAATTGTAATGTAATAAAAATTTTCAAAACCTATTGGAAATGCTGGTTAATTTATGTTAGCAGTCGTACCGTTAGGGTAAGCTACTGAGTCGTAAAGGACATCCGGTTCAAAAATTCTAAGCACATTTGGGGACCATAAAGCAGAGCGCGTTCTACTTATTTATGCTGAATGGTCCCAATGTTTTGATCGTCAATTTTTAATTTTCATTCATAATTTTATCCCATCGTTATAGATAGCAATACATCAGTGGTTCACATTGATGCTTAAATGCCACACAACCACGACGAAGAAGAAGAAACACACCCTGTTTAGGAAGAGAGAAGAAACACAGAGGGGAGGAAACCTAGTCATTAAAAATAGCTACGTCACTATTCAAACATACAACATCAAGGAGCCTACACTTTGCAAACAAACAACCGAGCTGTAAGTGAAAGTAAGGCATCATCATCAAGACAGCTTTCTTACGGTTTTCACTGCCCCGCGTCATTAAGTGCACTCACTTCACAGACAAATTGGACAAACAACAAAAACATTCACGCCACTTAGATCGGTTAGTCGTCATCTCACCTAATGTTTCATGCCATCGACTCTGAGTCGCGAGGGCTCCAGCCCGGGAGACGAACCCGATCTTCAGTACCCAATCCCTTCGTGAATGATTTCATTGATCTAAGCCGGGTCATCATCTGTCCACCTCTTACATTGCGCCAAGCGGCCACAACGTCGGCAAACGACTAGCTGGCATGCTTAGTACAAGGCCTAACCATCTAAGTCTGTGCAAATGTAGTGACTAAGCAAAAGAACTCGTTTGACAGTCAACGCCAAACACCCGCTTCCTAATCTCCTCGTTGTTCACTCGTTTGTGCCACCCGATACGAGCGACTGAACGTAGACATCGGTGGTTAAACACCTGAAGACGGTTCTCATCTTCTACCTTGAGGGGCCAGGTTTCGCTGCCGTAAAGTAATACAGCCCTCACTGTTGTCTGATATACCTGACTCTTAAGCTTCAAAGAGATACCTTTCTGTCGCCATAAGTTCCTCAGATTAGTAAACACCGCCCTAGCCTTGGAAATACGTGCTTCTATTTCATTCCCTACACCTCCGCCGCCGCCACCGCTGATGCGGCTTCCCAGATATACAAGCCGGTCAACAACTTCCATGATTTCATTATCTAACATTAGATCTACGTAATCACAGCAATCTTGCAGAAGCACTTTGCATTTCGAAGCTGAAAAACGCATTCCGAAGTACTTAGCAGAAGGGGAAACTGCGTTCGGCACTGCTTGTGCCGCTTGAAAGTTGTCGAACAGCAACACCTCATCGTCAGCATATCAAAATCAGTAAGTCTTTTACCAGGTAGGAGGTCCACACCGGCATCATTTGAGTGCCGCAGACAGTCCTCCATTATT
>LUCH01001847.1:26521-80472 GCA_013368495.1 Paragonimus heterotremus
CGACTATATCAGAGCCACGAGTCGACCGAGGGAGAGCGGCCAGATCCGAGTAAAATGCGTCTTTGACGCCCACTTCACTATAGTCAGTAGAAGCGTAAGCAGACACAATGAATAAATTTCTGGAAGTCTTGCGTCTAGAACTGGCCTTAACGGAACCTGTCAAGCGGATAGCACAAAATCTACTGTTAACACGAATCCAATCTATCAATGAGGCTGCTGCCGTCGAGCTAAGGACTATACCTACTCCAGCCTGACCTGTAACAGCGGCTGTGGAGTCACCCGAAGTGTATAAACAGTATCGGGTAGACAATGCGGGTGCTGTTAGTTCCATACGCTGACTGCTGTCCTGAATTATAGTTTCCGAGATACAGCAGATATCGACATGCAACGAATCTAACGTTTGAGCAAGAGTGGCCTGTTGACCTATTTGTTTTAGAGTGCGATTGTTGAAGGCACCTATATTAATTCACATTCTAGGTCTAAGCAAGGGACGAGGAAGGCCTGAAGCTGAATGACAAGAGACGGAACTTACTGGCTCAGTGTTACCACGATTAGCTTCATCTGTTGTGGGACCTATAGAGTAACTATCAGAAATGGAAGTCGGGGGGAGGCCTGAGAACTAAATTTGATGGGACAGTGGGAGAGGGGTCAGTAGTAGCGTGTTTTCGTCTACCCACCCTTCTGTATGCAGCAGATAGGGCGACCCGGTTTATACTGCGAGACGGCCGATGCAGTATGGAATTACTTGTGTTGTGACTATTCATGGCTGTGTCTGGGCTGAGATACTGCCAGGGCACCCATACCTAGACAGGAGAACAATTAGGGTTCTCAACCAAAGCTTTTGGCTCAAAAGCCTTAACCGCAAGGCAGCGGGTGGTGGCAGTTTACCAGAACTGGTACGTTTTCGGGAAAAAGATGCCAACCTTCTTCCACCCCCCAACCTAGAGGACCAGGAGACTGGTTTGTCAGACCTCTACCTATTGGCCTGCCTGGCATGAGTGACTCAATCGGTGTGGTGGCCACACCGTCCAGTTTACCCCAACAGGCCATCGAGATACGCAAGCCTTCATATCCCATCAAGGTGCAGTCTCGTTAACTCAGTTTGTACTAATTTATTGGTATGAAGTTCGCAACTTTGCGACTAGATCCTTACGTGGAGTTTGAGACCAACTGTTACTCTGGTTAAAAAGTCGCGTGAATTTCGTAACATCCTGTGACCTTTACTTTTTCTGCAGGACCATTTTATTCATGAAGCTCTGTATGTGTTAGACTCTTGATGATTTCGTGCTCCGGATTACGCGGGCTCATCAGAAAACCACGTCGACTTTACTTTCTATATTGGTCTTAGATAGTTTTTTAAGTTATACTTATGGAGTCATCATGTTGATTTTCATTGGTTTCATTATTATGTATTTGTTCGTGTGACTCACTTGTTTTTGGTTTGACAGGACATAATGGTTCACAACAAACGCGCCCGTTCTCCGTTTTAAACTTCCAAACACTACAAGTATAAAAAAGGTATTATGCGATCCTTGAGTACAACGGACAAATTTTCGTCATTATACACTCCACATTCTGATCAGCTGACAACCACATAGGGCTAAAAATCCCCCAATTCCGCACACCAAACGATACGTGTGGATAAAGATTGTGAAGGATCAATCGCTTATATTGTTAGCAAATGCTACTCAGGGTGGCACAGTCAACCTACCGTGCACACATTAGGTGGCTCATCATATTCAAGATTATTGAACTGCGGCCTCACTCTGCACAGGGTGTATGTGACCTGCTTCGCAGGTGCCAGACTACTTGGCCTCTCTACACAGAGTTTTTCATCGTGATGATGTTGGGTGAATATTTTTCCATACGTTTGGCTGACTCGACTCTGTGTCACACCTTGTCCTTTTGGACCATGTTGTCCTTGTTTTCCGCATGTAATATCTCAGCGGTTTGTCAAAATTGACAGGGGGTTATTCGTGCTCTCCACCAGACAAGTTAACAGTGCGACAAAATACAGACATGCTTTGACCTTACTAAATGAGAATTGCGCAGGCATCACAGGGTGTGGATTCACATACACTAAGTAATTTTATGTGCATGTTATGAACTGACCCTGCTAGTCTGTTTGAACGTTGAAGGCAATGCGAACGATCGGTCATTAACATTCTGTGTCCTTATTTCCTATATGGTGTGTGGATTCGAAGGGGAAAGTTTTGACCTTATGTATATGCATGAGCTAAATACGACAAACTTCGGAAATAACGGTTGTTTCGTGTTTATTAAAAGTTCCATTGATTTGTGTTTTAAACCCTCACATAGTTACAGTTACTTGGCCATTTTTAAGTGTCTGTGTAACTGACATGTTAGGTGTCATTTTGTTATTGATTCTTCTTCAATTTTGTTTCCTGTTTTTCTATAACCGTACTGGCAAGGGTGATTGCCTCATAGTTAGCTGTGAGATAAACCTCCTTTTCTCACTACTCAAAGGCCAACGAGCGATACTAAATTTTTGTCGAATCATTCGCCTGATCCGTATTCATTTTAGATCTCTTATGTATACTCCCTGCTATCGCTGACTTAATCATTTAACGCCACATATGAAGCGGCAACATACGTTTGCACTCTGATTCAGCTCTAGCATGGCTGATTTGTATTCCAGTCACTCATGTTGCATCTGAGTTGACCCACAGTTTCACCAATGGTTAACAGACTTTGTTCGTCGAATGACGATTCTGCGTGTACTAATTCGTGTTTGGATGGCATTGTGGTTAATGTACCCCTTCATCCAACCAGTCTGTCTAGTTTCTACGTTATCTATTTGTCCATCAAGCTATGATTCAGACTACTCGTTTTACATTTACGATGCGTACAAAATGTTTCACGTACTTGAGCTTTCTGTCACATTTGTAGCATTTGAAACACTTCAGGTGATATGTTCTGTTGAACGCAAACAGTCTGTCGTAAACGTATACTGCTTTTTGGCACGCGTAGCAAACATCCTTTGACTTCTAAAAGGTAAAATGTGAATATTATTTATAGTACGTGTTGTGTGTGAGTGATAGATTCTAGTGCATTACACATTTTGGCAAAATATGGTTCGGTTCAGCATTTTCTCTTCTCACTCTTCGGCAAATGCATTTTCTTCGAAGAAGCACAGGAAGTCTATGCTTCCCGCAGCTGTGCTTCTGAGAAGAGCTAACTAATACATAATTTTTTGAGCGGTTACCTATACCACGCAGTTGGAATTCGCACTTCTATTTGAGTTCGATTACTATGGTCTGGTATTCAACCTAATCGACTCAGACTGACAACAACATCTATCAGGAACTCTATGTAATTAGCTACAAACTCGCCTGATATAACTGTTCCATGAAGTAACGGAGTCCGTCCTACAAACGTGCTTGTATTTTTCTGAACAGCGTTTGGTAAACTGATGCTGTTCTTAGTTCGTGTCAATGTCGCGTGTTCCAAACAGGCGATCCTTTGTAAATATTGACGATCGCCTTTTTAGGCCCTTACACTCTATTAGGTTCTGGTCGTTTTGTTCCTTCTTTGTCTTACATATCATTGTTTATTTTAAAGAAATCTAAAATCCCGATGATGTTTGAACTGTATTCGTTTTCCCAGTCGTTTGCTGTTTCGTTCTTTTTGTGATCTGACGCAAAATTGGTCAAATGCATACTTAGAGAATGACGTTATCTCCCGTCTTGAAACGCGTAACATCATGAATCAGATAGAATACTTGCATGTAATACACTTTAGTGTATATAGGTGCTTAAGCGTTGAGAATGGTTGAAAATGTTCAAGCGATTGTTGTTAGTTCGGTCATGTTTTAGCAGGTTGTTGATATAAACTTTTTATCAACATTTAAAACCTGAAGACATCCGAATAAATCTCACAAGGGACTTGTAATATTCATTAGCCTTTTTTATCCTGTAGAACTCCACCTTTGCAGGTTATGAGGCTGATCTACCTCCCCCTTGCTAGACCGTCAGTTTGTAGGCCATCTCCAAGGCTTTCTTATAGTTCTGGGGAAGATCACATGAATACCTGGGTGTTAATCTATTTACTGAACGTCGCTTCATCTGTTTAGGTTTTGAAGTCTTTTCTGCTCCTGAAGTAGGTCCTTCCGAAACACAGTGCCCGACCGTTTGTGTCACGCCGTTTGTGTGAATCAGTTAAGGCCAATCAAACTGCTTTTCCTCCAAATACGTTACTCACTTGCCAAGTCGGCTCAACTGGTTGCTGATTAGGGAACTCTTCCAAATAGAATTCATTAGTACCAGCCCGACAACCATTGTAGCCACGAGCGAGTGAGCATAGCACCCAGCTGCTCACACACAAAGAGATTCGTTCCATCTTTCTCGATCGTTCGGCTAAGTGGTGTTCATTGTCTTCGTGCAAGCTTTTAGTCAGCTCACTCCACCTCGTTGACAGTTCGTTGGCGTATTTAGATCCAGGAGAAATCGAGGGACGAATGTTCAGACGGCACATAGACTACGATTTTAGGCAGTTTCATGGCCGTTCGAAACATTCTTAGTAGCAACGTTTTGTGGCCGCTCTGGTGTGGCCCCGATGTTAGTTGAGCTCTTCCACTTGACTTGCTGTGGGCGATTTGTCTGTCAGTGCTGTACGATAAGCGGCCTCTGCACTTTCGTTCGAATGCGTGTAACTCACCTTTAGGAACGCATGTCCAAACAATTGAAAGGACGAAACGAACTGTGATGTGAATGCATATAGTTTTTCAAGAGGGAGTTTACCAGGATGATACAACCTGTAGCTGACTGTTTCATGATCTCCTAATCGTGACTGAAGAAAACAGAGCAGTCACCGTGTGACGCGCTGCTTCTTCTGTTACGTTACAGAACGTTACTCGAATCACAGACTGCGAGGTTCATGTGTTTGCAGCAGTATCTCCATTTACAGTGCATTGTTCTGGAACACTACATATATCATTCAGAGGAAAGGTGACCAAGTCGAGTGTTCATCCTGTCAGCTGGTACATTTGTGTCCGCTTCACACAGTCGATGAGGGTACTGTGAAACGCATTCTTGGTAGCATGTAAACTAGTGTCTACTAAAGCATACACCGATGCTGAAAGCTTTTTTCGAGTTACGTTGTCAGGCTTATTTACTAACTCAGGCGACTCAACTGGCTGTTCACTGGGATTGAATCGGACAGGCATTGCTCCACTTTGGAACTTAGTGCAATCTTCACTCCAGCATGACAGCGAGATTCTGCTTTGGTGTCACCAAAGACAGAAGCTGTTAAATCGACATTCAGCCAAAGGTGAACTGGAATACATGATGGTGCTGGATTCACTACCTCACGTTCCACAGATGCAGCGCACCTCAAGATCCACACGTAAATGAATATTCACTCATGTAATTTGCTGATTTGTTTCTTGAGTGCGGATCGTCGACATAACGTGGGTCTTGACCAGCATTTTGAATCAATTGTGGCAGCCTAAATTCTGTCGGAACGATGTTTATACTTGGAGTATTGTGATGAGAAATGCACATGGTTCTTTCATGTTTTTGTGACCTGATGCATACTGTGAGGAGATTCTGACTTCGAATATATTGGGGCTTGTACCAGCGAGCGTTGACAGATTATCTAGTGTATTTGCATTATAAACTTTACATGTATTTCTACACATACTGTTATGCTGCCGAACCATTACTGTCATTCTCAGTATTCCTTCAGTTGTATCATGAGAATTACATGAATGAATACTATGGTTTACGAAGTGTCAATGGAATGAGCTTGTTCCGGCTCGTTTGCAATGATTTTTACCATGGACATTGTATAGTGTCTTGCATCAAAATGAGAACTCTCATACAACTAACGTATGTCATTCGCCTCTGTGTCTTACTTCATTCGCTTGAAACACATCGCGCAATTGAATTACTGATTTGGGATGTAGTTGATTCAATTCCGGCTTGTTAGTCTTCAAATGAATAGAAGAAAATAGAACCATCAGTATAAACTTCGCGACCTATGTTGTTTTCGATTTTTATAAATTTTTAAACGTGCATTTAATAGTAAAAGAAATATGAAGGCGAGCAGACAGTTTTTCAACAAAATTCTGGGACATGACGGTTGCTTTCCTCTCCCGGGTCTGTCGCGATCCACATCATATCCTGTGACAAGACCCACATATGCCTTCGCAGATTTTCTCTCAAGCATGCGGTTTTTTGTTATCTTTCACACACCTAGAATTTAAATATGTCAAAAAACCGCTTCTGTGGAATGCATTGAATGGCCAAGCGTATAGCCTTGTGAATATTGTTGTTATTTTAGCTATGCATCAAATTCTTGCACTTTATTTTTTGATTACAATACTGTAGCCTGCAATTTTTAAAGTTATTATCATTGTAATTCAGTTTGTAGACCATTTTTCGCTGGAAATCATACCGCTTCTGTCGCTAGTTTGTAATGCAGCTGAAGCCCAGTTTCATATTTGGCAAGTTTGTCATACTAATCACCTGTAGTACAAGGAAGACACTCAATAGCTGTGTTGGTGTATGCCAGTGTTAACTGTTCGAGATAGCCCTATCATGATAGTCCACCTCCCGGTAGATTTGCTAGATACTGAATGCATAATGAGGTAGTTGTTTAATGGAATCCTAATGTAAAACTTTCGGGCTGTCAGCGCGGCTTCGTAGCCCAACTATTCGAGCAAATGCCGCATTGGTGCATGCTGCTCTTGTGACTGATGTGAGTCTAGCTGGAGCCCGGATTCTTCACAGATAGATCGCTTCATAAATGCTAGTTTGCCGTACTCTTCACTGTGACTAAATTGCAAACGTGTACATCGATTTATAGGTGTTTTATGTAAAGACATTTAGGCCGCTCTCGACGATTATTCTTCATGTACTGTGGTTAATAAGCGTACGTAAATATAAACGAGTTGATTCACTGTTTATGGTGAGAATAGGAAACAGACATAGTTGAGCTAATAAATATTCTATTAAGACTGTCATAAAACCCAAAATTCAAACTTTCAGTGGATCCAGTAAAAGACCATCATGCTGAAAAAGGTTAAATCCGCAGCATATAAAAGCTGGTGAACAGTTACCTCACAGAAAACGTTAGCATACAGTGTAGTGTAATGAATAAACAGGTACTGTATTTAAATCAGAATTGTGCAGCCAGTAGGTGCTTGCTTCAGTACAATTACACTCGATTGCTAGATGCTAATCATTACTATCAAATATTAGCGTGGTTGAACTAATTTGTTAATTTGGAGACGAATTGTGAACCGTATGTTACTCTAAATCATTTAAAAGTTTGACCAAATAAGTTTGTTATTCAAAGAGTAGGTAACCAGTTTTTCGTAGTTACAAAATCACACTTGCCTTTGGGCTTTCCGGAGCTGGTCAAATAAGATATTAAAAAAAGAAGGATTATTGTTGTGCTTAACTGAAAAACGTTTCAACTTATAAAGTAAACTCATCGATGCCCTTTTTTCATGGCTTCGGTATTTGTAGATATTGTTCTACATACTGATAAGTGGACTGAGAATAACACAACGTTACGATCAAGTTACAATACTCTACGTTTCAACCACCTGGGGTGACCTTCCTCAGGAGTGTTGTAATAACACGTTGAACACGACGTTCAAATTGTTTGACTTCATTCGTAGTAAATTAGGTGCGGATATCTCACATTTGTTCTAATTACATGGTTGAAATCTTTTATCAATTATATAGTGGTCTTCCCCAAAAAGATCACTGACGCAACTGACCAAAAGAGATATATTCTGGGTGTGTCTGTTGAGAGAACTGACGAACCAATTATTTTGGAAACTAGTTCATTACGGTTGTTAAATCGCCAGAAGATACGAATTATGCGTCCGGGTATTCTAGTCTTACGCACGGTCTGGGCTGGATATATATATATATATATATATATATATATATATATATATCTTAAAATGGGCAGAGGGCAGAAGGCTATACGTAAATATATATACTGTTATCGAACGTGGTTCTACAATTACAATAATAAACAATTTAAATATACAGTAACTTACGACCAGGTTTACAAACGCATATAACAGTGCAGCAGAAACGTGACAAACCGTCCAGTTAATTTCAGCGGTAAAAAATGTAGTGCGTTATTTCTACACATATAAACAAATGTGGTAGATTGTGTTAGGAATCAGAATATAAGTAATAAATTTGGATACAGTTAAATTGTTTATGACCGATGAAGAGTGTATGGGAAAGAAATAAATGTTGACGTCAAACGGTTGGAAGTAAGCACAAGCGTTGCAAACAGACTAGTAACGTTGAATTAAAAATTAAAGGCAAACTGCTGCAAACATGTGAGCAGAGTGACGTGAAATGTGAAATTGGGTTTCACAACGGTCATTTGTATAAAGTACCTCTCTATTTGCACGTTATACAGTTGATGCTATATGGTGTGCACTATTTTTAAAATGATTATGCTAATATTAACTAAGCATAGTGCATTACAGCAGCGGGCTACTTCAAAAGCAAATATCCATCTGTCGTGTGAATCGTAACCATGTAAGTACATTGTCAAGGTTACTGATAATTTGTTGGTTAAAGAATGCGGTCGAATGAGGTCAAACACCACGCATCTATGGGCTGTACGTTATTTACTGTGACGCTTATCGAGCGTTGTTAGCGGTCTAACTAATTTGTGAGTTGGAGCGTGACGGGGTAGGAATGGTGTTATCTTTTCTTGTAAAATCGATGAGATAATGATATTAACGGCGTCGAACAATCCGGACTGTCGGCAAATTGATCAGGTTAGTTAGACATCGTAGACTAGACTCCAAAGTTGTGGTAAGGAGCACAGTGGTCTTTTTAGGCGAGGAAATCACAACTGTAGTCGGTGGTCGAATATGGTGGTGAACTGTCTGAGAGATTCTTCACGATGTTGGTCAAATGTGGTTCTCCTGTGGAATGGGTCCTTCTGAGACACCACTGTAAAGTAGATGTCGACGTTGGACTTTTTGAGGCCGGAAACAATTGTATTTATGCGTTAATAATCATACCGTAAGTTCACTTCTATACGTTGTGATTCGGCATGCTACACAGTCCACGTGTTCGGTCAACTTGTGCACATTAACCGATGCCTACTTGAAAGCAGCAGCCACTTGTTGGTTCATTTTGATCAATCCTAATAAATTAACTATGGCATGCTTACATTCGTAATGCATTTCACCACAGAGTCACAGACGTATCGTCCACACGACACGCATGTACGTTGAACTTTCAGGACAGGACGCGTTTTATCAAGCAAACCGCCACCGATTGTTTTGTTGCTGACGCTACTACTTTTTTTCTCAAATGAATGCCCTCCAAGCACGCAAGGGGCAACGATATATTTCATCAATATCAAGCAGTATACTGATCATACTTTCAAATAAGCTTCAGGTGCACTTACTTGTTTCGTGCGTAGATTTTGCACATTGTGGATCGCAATACAGTTTGCCCTGCGTTAGCCTGTACTTCCAGATGCTATAGTGGAACCGGACAGAGTCACGTTAAGATAAATCGGGTGGTTGATGTGTGATCAAGTTTTAATTGAATACTGCGAACTAAAGGCGATGATTCTATTCTCCATGACATATCTCTTCATCGTGGCCTCAAATTTACTGGCTGTTAAGACTTCGACTACACATATTGACCTCTGCACTTGATAATCGTTATCTTTTTGCAAACCTCGGGACTGTTTACTTACCTCCTGTGCTCTTAAGATATCCATAGGCTCGTTTTTACTGTCCGGAACGAAACTAGGATGGTTGTGATACCTCTTACCGTTTTCTTGCAACATAGCTTCTCATTGTATTTTAGTTGTTTAATCATTGATTAGGTACATTTTGGGAATCTGGAATTCCAACTTTCTACGGATGTGCTTGTTCAAGTATTTACCCATGCGTGTTCAGTTTACAGCTTTCAGTAGTCAAGCAATATACTAATAAATGAGATGTTTGTATTGATAGCCCATTAAGACCTGTGGTGGTTTGTGTCTTCCTGGGCTCTCTTGAGTAGCAAACTAAGGGTACAATGTGTTAGAAATATTCTAATACTATTCATCTCATGGACTAGACCGAGGAAATCAGCTAAATTGTACTCAGCGAAGTCAGGTTTAAGGTGGAAGCTAAAAGAAACGGTGACATTCTACACGCGAATTTAACGGTGCACAGAAACATACGTGAACTTTTGTCTTGAAACATTTACCACATGTAAGTATGTTCCAAGCAATATTCACTTTTCAAAAATCCTGTCTGGTAGCTTTGGAGATGGCTCTATAAGTATTCCATTTATTACAATGTGCAACAATGCCACAGTTATTAGTTTTGACCAATGGGATCTACTTCATAGTTTGCTGGTGTGACCCGGACATCCATCTCGGTCTGTAACGAATGCATGCAATCATGTGGTCTAAAGCCTAAGTGAATGTTCCTAAGAGAAATGTCTGTCTGTTCACCAATTGAATGGAGCGGAACTTCAAGTATTGTAAGCTAAGAGCTCCAGTGACGCAAGGTTTTTCACTTATAGAGTTGACACAGAGAATAAGTGGTTCAAAACCACCTCAAACTGAAGTTGTTGCCATTCACCGAATAAACAATTTTGACCAAACAGTGGTAAACGGCCAACGGTTTTTTCATATAGCTTCGCCTATTCATCTCAACCGCGCTAATCTTCTTCCTTTCTTCCGTCCTATCTTTATTTCAGCTAATCTTTTTGTCTTGTGCTAATCTTGTCCGACTCGTCACTATCATTTGATCTCCGCCTATTTACTTTCCACTCAGCCTCATGATGTGTACGTAACTTCCAGTTTCGTGCGCGCTCTTAATTAATAATTATGGCCTTATGAGTTCATCAGTTTCGAGCTTTATTCACTCTAGCCATTCTTAACAAACCTGTATTATGCACTTTTTTTTGGTATGTCTGTTCGTTTGCGGTAACTTCGATGTGATATCAGGTGGGACGCAGTCAAAATTTATGTGCATACGACTGTCAGCTTTGCGATTTCATTTTATGCAGTCCACTTACTTCAGCTGTCGGTTGCATGCTGAACATTTGAAACAGTCAATGTGACTGTTGCCATGCGAGAATTGCGTTAGGTCGTCTGGCTGAATATCTTTGGAGCAGAAGATACAAGTAGGTTTGATCACCTGTAGTAAAGGACAGTTTCAGCAGTTGTGAAATTCTTCTTTCAAAATCGAAGAACCAGAAATAAAATATTTGTCAACCTTTATTTAACAATAAATTTTTACTCAAGGATCTGCATCACGAACCGAACTATCTGTTATCGAGTGACCGCGTTTGTGGACAAGACACTTTTTTAAACAACGAAAAACTGGCACCTTTCCCTCAATATGATTTTTATTTTACCGTTCCAAATCCGTTCAAATAGTATTATATTACTTATGTACGAAAACAATCTCAAAATCCACGTCGAATGTGATGCAATAAAATAAGCCTTTGTTTGAATTCAAGTGGAACACTTTCATAGGTATATTATATATATATATATATATATATATATATATATATATATATATATATATATATAAGAAAACCTACTTCAATGCATTTGGTCTAGACTTCTCAACAAATGAAGGACTATGTAGCAGAAGTATCAGCAACTGTTTACAGAGTTTACGAGAAAATATTTATGCAGTCAGAGGTGTGTTGACTCTAATTGTGTTTCATCTGTTCCTTTACTGTCAACAGTGTGGTTTACGATGTTTTAGAGGGAGCATTCAGAGGTTCCGATTACGTGAGAAAATATTTTGTCAGGTAATGAGCTGGCTGATGTCCAGTGTGCAGACAGCATTACCGTAGCTATTTTTTCTGTAAAATGCATAAAGGCTATACTGAACCGAGGACGTAGTTTGGTTAGTGTATACTGTATGCATTTCGCACCGTAAGAATGTTGTGTTGCTACAAGTTTGAGTTGACGCTGATGTCACGTTTGTTACTGCAGGCAGATCGCGTGAGAACGTTGATTGCTTAACCCTTCAGGAGGTAGTGTCATCCTATTGGTTTATACTATTACCGACGAGATGAGCAAAGATACTGAGTAGATTCACCAAACTCTGTCAGCTGCGAGTTGTAACAATATCCATCGGTCGATTTAAGACAGAGTTTGTTTTACATGTTTGCACCCAATTTTAGATCACACACTCGAACCATTCGTGTGAAAAGTGCATCTAAAATTGGTGACCGACCATCCCTGCCCCTGTCAGTTAGTCTTTATCAGTTGGCTCTGTGGGCAACGCGGCAGTCCGTCGGCGCCCGTTTGAAGAATGTGAAAGTTCTCCACTGATTATCAAGGTGTTAAAAATGCAGTCTTCACTGATTGCGTCTTGTTTTCCTTACGACAACGGAGTGCTCGTCCCATTGTACGCTTTTCAGTGTGACCGCTGATGACTGTGAGAACACACAAGGCGGACAGACAATGACGTGATCAGGAATTATGAAAGCCTTGACTCTTCGCTGAACATGGTTGGTAGGTGCCGTCTGTCCGATGAGGTAGTTTGCCACGATCCGTACTGCCGGTTGGGAACGCTCTCTGACCTGGAATTGGGTTGCAGTTTCTCGCAATGCTGAGTCCGCATAGTTGTCGACCCTATTTTTCCTAACTCCTCTCTGTTTCATTCTTTTTTTCTTCTGTTGTTCTTCATAAATTTGTACTCATTTACTATTCTGCTACCTCGTGGATCATTTTCAGGGCCAACGATCGTCCGAACCACAAAGCTAACGAGTACGGTTGAAAGCTGAAAATGATTATGGTGTTAGCCCTATGGGTTCCAGCCGCAGAATGAGCAACACCTTATGATAGTTGACGTTAGATCCTTCGTCTCCTAAATCAGCGTCATACACCTATCACCTGACTGTTGTTTCTCAGTTAATGCAAGCCACACAAAACGGAAAACGATGCAGTCAGCTTTCACACAGATGTCCTAGTTACCACTGCCTGTGTAGCTATATCGCAGTGGATATTGACAAGCCTAACTGGCTTACTCTGAAACTGCATAAGCGACTCATATCGTCGCTTAGTTAATACCCCCATCGCATTTTTACGAAGAGGAAGTTCGAAACAATTTCTGCGCATGACTACACAAACAGGCTAAGCTTTATGGTCATAAGGAAAGACTGTGGACGCTGAGACGTTTTGCATTGTGTTTCTCATTGAAATATCAAAATCTTGCTGACACTCGTTCATCGTCTATTTGTCAGTCGATATCCTCAAAACACATTCATTTGATCTGGCATTTCAATTTCCTCTCCACCTTCAGCATATCATCATGGATTGTGAGCACAAGTATTGACTCTCCTCAGACTTAGAATAAAGCTGCGTATTTCACTGAGATAAACTGCAGGACACAGTGTAGACCTTTTAATTCGGAAAGGTCCTGTATGTCGGCAAATAGCGTATAAGCGGTTCTTCTGTCGATAGTCACAAACTCTTATGTTTGCATATGACCGTACAGAAAAGCTGACAAAATTCTAACTATTGTAAAGCGTCGTGTTTGGCAATTGGATGGTATTAGATCATTCTAGGTGCACCTTTTCTGAATTGGTATTTTGAGTCAACTTCTCTCGGTAACTTCAGAATGCTTGATGTAATCCAGTTTGTGCCTGCTTCATTCCGTTTTGTCCATCGAGCTGTAAAACGCAGCAGTAGGAAACGAATGATGGGATGATACTGTCACTGGGACTTCGTGTATAGTACTTACGACTCGCCACTTTCTAGTGTTGTACGACGTATTCATTTGCTAGGCGTGGTGCTGCTCAGCTGTGATCCGGTTTTGTTTAGACCAGCGAACAGAATCTCACACCGATAAAGCTACTCGTTCTAATTTCGTTTCCATCCAGCACAAACATTGAATTCGTTTTGGCCGCATCGCTAGTCTAGTCCGCACATAACTGCTGGTATGTTGATTTCTTTTCTGACAATTTATTTTGCACCTCTAGTATTTCCGTGTGCAAAGACATTCGTTGCGTTTTAAGACGCCTTGTGGATTATTTTTAATTAGTCTTTTTGTCGTGGTCTTGCCTTTTTCTGAGGAGGTTCTCTTTCATGCCTAGAATCGCTCGACACAGCTTACCGTGATTTGTTCCGAGACATTACAGTTAATTTTCAATGTATTCTTTTAATGCAGTCAAACAATGGTGGGCGCGTGTTTCGGAAAATAAACATGACAAACTGTGTGCTTGGGGTCGTGCTATTTGCACACATTCGTATGTATTCGTTTTTTTTAACAGCTTTTGGCAAAAACATCTGTTGTGAATGGATGTAAACCATTAATTTCCGGAGAACGCAAATTATGTATTTCAGTGGATCACTGCCGTGATGAAAATCAATCAAAGAACGCTTCGGAGTATCCGAAAAATACTTACCTGTGGAGATGATACAGCTAATTATAATTGAAAAATTGCAATTTTATTACTGAATTTTGTGATTACCACTCTTCTGTTCGTTCAGACAGTTGAATACTGTTTGTTAAATCTGCTGCAATAACGGTACAGTTGGATGAGTATTTCAACTATTAAGTGGGCAGGTTGATCATTTGATGATCAGACAGCTTGCTGTGAACAACAGTTTCATGGCTTAACAACTCAAACAAATTACGCTTATAAGCTGTTCGTGGAGATCTCATAATCATCGTTCACCCAAGTTATAGAAACATACCTGTGGAGTCAGTTTTTGTCGGACACACTGGATCGCACACCGGTTGCTTGTTCTCCAGTCTACTTCGCCAGATGCTACACGCGGAGAGAAAAGTGGCTGTTGAGCGTTGTATCGAAAGTTTCATCATAAAATTTCGAGTAACAATTTCAATTTAAGCTATCCATTGGCTAAAGTGACTCAGTAGCAAACTATGGCTTAATCACCATAGTATGGCAGTTAAAAACTGGTTTGTTTTACGTGAAAAGCTTTCTTACTCGCCAAAGGCTATTTCATTGTTTTCTTCCATTTGCTTAACATTGAAAATCTAGGAATTCCACATTTGACAGAAGAAGGTTTGTTTCCGTAATTGTGTTATGTGCGCGGATTTATATACTGTGCTCAGTTAAGCCATATGGTTTTGCACCGTCCGTCACGGTCAGTTACAGTAATTTTACTCATGCTCCTGATCAGTGATTGATTTTAAGGCATCGGTTAGTTAATCGTCGTTCAACTTTGCGGCGAAAGGTTGTGTTCAGTTTGACGCGAAAGTAAATTTATAACTTCGGAGACAAACATTTTTGGCCACACCGTCATGATCGAGATGGTTGCACTCAAGGTTGTTATCTACCTTGTTTTGTGTGAGTTACACTGTAACAAATTTGACTTTATCAACAGATAATTAACTAGCGCTTTTTCAGTCAAATCGACTCATTATTTAGTGAAGAGCGGTACATCATTATTCTTTGCTGGCAAAACTGATAGCCTTCTGGTCACTGATTGTCTGGCCCCACTATACGCACTTAACATTTCAGAGTTGTCAAGTGTTGTGAGTAAACGCCGGCGATCGATCAACGGAACCAGTTAATCTTACTGTGAAGTCTGGTTAGGAAGAAGGAAGTAGTCAGTGGTGTATATATAGTTAAGACACAAAAGCCCCAAGGAATGAAAAACGTGTTGCTATGTGAGAAGAAAAACCAATGTTTTAGGTGAAGAAGGAGACTAGTGTGGAGGGGCAAAGAAGTAAACTAGGTTAAAACGGTACACACAGATACTCACAATATGAGCGGTATCAGCTTTTGTTCTTCGCCAAATCAGACAGCATTTTCAACCGAAGATGTTCAGTGTCCTTCGGACTCGAGCCGACGTCACAGATGGCGTAAGTCGACAAACGCTGTCCGCGTAAAAGGTAAACTGAACGGTTTCTACGCCAAATACTGAGTTCATAGATGCTGGCTTATTAAATATTTGTGCCCTACTAACGAGCAAACTGTTTAGATTTATTATGGTCGTCGTAAGAACCTCTTAAGGAGTGCGTTGACTTAAAACTGTGTCAGTTAGGCGCCTAAGGTGTTTCCCTCTTTGTTATCACCAAATTGAGGCCAGACGTTCTGTTCTATTTCTGTGTGAATTATTGACGTGATCAACGAAATAATTTTAGCAACTGGGAAACCCATAATACTCACACTATGTTTTCTTATTTCTACACCCAACAGAATCTTTTTACCAATTCCATAGAAACATCAGTTATAAATCGACCTTATCTGTTACAACTGGTTTTATTGTTGCTCTTGCGTATACTGATTTGCATTTAAAGTTGGAACAGCCTGTTCAGTTATCACGTTCAATTCACGCTATGCAGAGCTACAGTTTCTGTCAACCGTCAGTGACTGTTTTTGGAACATGTGGTCAGTGTGAAAACTTGAGTGAGACACTTCTATCTAGCACTAAGGCAATTCTGAATAACTCACTTTAATTGTCTTTTACACAGATTACATTTGAAGCAATCGGTGTGATAGCATCGACCGAATGCATGTACACAGTCTGTCTGATCGATTTTGCGTTCACAGCGGTAGCAACAATCAGCTGATCTCTGGAATCGGCACATTCGAAACAAAAAGCAAGACAATAGATGTAGCAATGGATTTCGTACGAAGCAGACTGAAATTAAAATTCTTGTCATCAGTGAAATGAGATGACAGGCACCACTGTTCCTAATATTCTACTTCCCACTCCACCTGATGTCGGTGTGCAGCAGAGACATCAGATTACCTTCGTTCATTGAAGGTTTGATTTGGATGAAAATAAGAATGTTGAGATCATCTACGAATGCAGGTATGTCTTTGAACACGCAAATTACAACAGACATTTTCATGTTACAGCGTAGTCTGCTTCTTAGGTTTCACCTATCCTGAAGTAGTATCAAAAAACATTTCTCTCGGTTCTTTCGTCCTTATGATGTTAAAAAGAACAAATAAGGCATTATCAATCGCAGATTATGGATTTTGAAGCATACTGCCACCTTACTCATCGAATAAGAGTTTAATGTGCGCAAAAGTGAACATCAGTGGTGTTATGCGTGTTAATGTGTCCCTTTTGTGCACGCTCGTAGTTCGTTTCTTTTGATTGTTGCACTTAGAACCGCGTTGATTCAATCAACTAAGAGTGGCATATTCATTGTTTTGCAAAACTGCTTGCATTGCCCTGTTTTCCCGAAAAGCTACAGGCGTTCAGGTTATTTTTGAGTCCTTTTGTATGAAGGAGACTACTTTTGATCAGCCGACTTCTAAGAAACTGGAAAAAAACTAATTTGATCGAATTAATCAAAGGGATCAGTTACGTTTCCCATGTGTCCGACAACCTCATGCTGTTTACGACATTAAGCTAGAATATATTTCCAAATTTATGTTTCCACAGGTATTGTGGGCCTTAAATAATCATGCTCTTGACTGTACATATACTTGTCATGCCTGGGATTTCGTACACGATCATTCACAAATTTCGATTTTGAAATTTTACAGCAACTCTCAAATGTTGTGTTCGCTCTGTGGGTACTCGTTAACTTTAATAATTACGAGCAAGTGCGTGTGTTTTACAACTTAAGTAGGTAAAGTAAGAAAGAAGACTGTTGCTCTATAAATATGTAAGACTTACTTCTTTTTGACAGCCACCTGTGGAAACGTATGTGTAAGAAAACGGGAGCAGTTTTCAACATTATTTTGGTCATTAACTTTACAACAATCTGTTAACTTTCAATGCTGACTTCACTTGAAATTGTACCTAGGGAGGTGCATCTCTAATGGTGACAAAGAAAATTGACAACCGTATTTCTTGTGTTCAGGTAGCGTTCTGCCACAAGGTGGCACCTTTGGTACAATGAGACTGTTTCACTCAAAATGGAGGACTTAAATTGTGGGCTTTGCAGTTCCAACCTCCAACGTCCAAAAACCTATCTAACTGAAAGCTCGTTGACTGTTGAGAAAACAGGTACTGTGTTATGCAGTCCGTTGGCTTGCTCGTTATCAGAACAGCTTGCCTCACAAAAATCCTCACATTCGTTGAATGTCAGGTAGAATATTCCTCATGACAGTGTGTACAGTTTTGGCAGGTATGCCCTTATGAATCCCAGGCGCAAGCAGATTCCTGATCGTGGAAGCTGAATAGTTGAAAAAGTTAAACAAATGAATGCTACCGGAATCTTCAAGCTCATACTTACCACTAGCTGTGTGTATCCATCTGTCTGTGAAACTATCAGCCACAGTGGTTGCATACTCAAACACCATACGTTTAAAAGACCACAACTCTGCAAAACACTGGATTTCATATTTGCTGACCTTATGCATTCACTTCGTTACTGTCACCACCTTGCAGCGCCTTGGTCAGTAGATTTCAAGGTGCCTACGGAAGCTGAGGTTCGCCATTCCGTTTCGGTTCTCAAACGCAGTAAGGCTGTTTACCCAGATGACGTCTTACCCCCGACTTTCGAAGAAGGTTTGGCAGCGTTAGTAGCGACCCTCATTCAGTTGTTTCAACCAAGGTTGACGTCGCTAAAAGTTTATATGTACTCGAGTCGCTCGATAGTAGTCTCCATATTCAAAATTTTAGCCACAGACTCCAGTGTAAACTCTGGAGAAAGTTGATTGCTGCAGTTGTAACTGAGATCCTGATATTCGCCATAGATCATCGACTCGCAGCAGTTAAGGAGACAAACGCTAAAGAAGTACAACTGTGGTTTCGTTTTGAAAGACGTCTACTTTTCGGTCTTCGCGAAATCGGACTTCAACGTTACTCGTACCACTAGCAAACAGTTGACATTATAAACAGTTAGGAAGACATACTGTCGGCCCCTTATTTCCATTCTCCACCTCGAGTTAGTGTTTACGGTTGACTGTCAAACGGCTCCAGAACACTATATGTTAATGTAGCCTGATTCTACCGCTTTGTTCAACTTTTGCTTAGGTGAGATAGTGCAGAACTCAAAGGCCTCTTATCTGGCAGAAGGCTGACTAATCTCGGTTATGCAGCTGATATTGTGTTGATTTCGATAAGCTTCAGGCAACACAAACAATTTTAGAGTGTACCTATGTTCCGTCACATCATTTGAAGTGAGCTATCCAGCGCTGCTATGCTTCTGCAAGATTGCTGTCATGTGATTAAATAGACCGAATACTGTATTATACAGTCATGAATGATTCATGTTCGGGAAGTTGCATTAGCAATGGTCGTTCTGTCTACTTGAAGCATCGTCTTTCCCTGTGATATTCGTCTAAAGTAAATTGAACGTCTTTCATAAGTGATTGCTGTGATCGTACTTCCATAAACTTTTCGAGTTTCACTTTTATCAGAAGTTGTCAGTAGTTCATGTCATAGCTGCGACCGGGATTTAACCTGCGGTCCTGAGGCACCCGTGTTGATCATACTACCATTAATTCTCATCCGGCAAGATCGATTTAGCGTAGGAAAACCCTTAGCCAAGTTCGCTTATCCGATCGCCTCGAAAAAACACTAATTGTCCCGTTAACTCCAGTCGATCACCCTACGATTAGGATTCCATTCCAAATTATCAGTAACTCAATGGCAATGCTCATCGGTGGCGTTGGTGGATTCCAGCGTGAATTGATCGGGAAATCGTGCTTGGGCAATCAATCGGCTGGATTATTTAGTGGGTTCCGTATGATAGTTGGTTGGGTGGGTAATTAGGTCCAAATTTGAAATTTCGGAGTTTCAGGCGTTGTTTCGTAGCTCAGATGCTATAACATTTACCGCGTTTGGGCATGTTTCTGTCGCTGATGCGAATCCAGCGGAAGTCTAGATTTTTCGCATTTGGTTCTTTTTCAAAGTCACTTTTACTAAACTTGTTTAGCGATATTTTGGCTACTTATAAGTAGTAATGCTTAAATTGAACACAACACGAAAGTGATTGCAGGTTTCGCACGTAAACTCACCACCTAGGCCCTCGCAAAACGAGGCATAACTTCAGCTTCACTTTGGCTAGAATTCATCGTCATTCAAGGATATGCACTACTAACGAACCCTAAGAAGAGAGAAACCCCAGTTTTGTACATCATTTCCAAAGCGGCTGGTTGGAAAGTCTATGGGAATGCAGCAGCTGCAATCAATTATCAGTGATGCTCATTTTATACTGACCAAAAGCCTTCTACATCCTATGAGTGGTGATATAAGCTTCGGAAGTGATTTGCGCCTAAAGAAGTTGAGTGCTATTCGTCAATATGATGGAACGCCGGTGATGGGAAGACATTTAATTAAAGCTTTTAGTTGTCATGTAAAAAGCGAAGAAACTTGACCACTTGTAGTTGCAAATGTGAATAGTTTCTACATGTACGACCACAGATCTGTGCCTTAGATCGCCTGCCTTGGGTGGCATCAACAGGCAGGAAACAATATGTCTAGAAACGGAATATTTGACAGTGAGCGTCAGACGGATTCACACCCCAAATCTTCAGATGTGCACAGACCACAATGGTTAGGTCATACACTAAAGATGTCAGCTAGTTGATCTCAGTGAAGCCTGTGTGCTGATGTATTGGCCGACTGACGTGCAGTGTGAAGTGAACAGTTGGTGGCCTGGTTTACAGAAATGAAGTTATTCAACAAAAGGCTAACCATTCGGTTACCATGTTAAAGCCCCTGCGACTCACAAAATTGGAGTCCGGAGACCAGCTGAGTGTTCTTTTATTTCGAAGGTTTTTACTATTTCAGTTTATTCCCTCCTCACTAAGGACAGCAATTTAATAGATAATCCGTGTCCATATCTCCAATCGTTACCTATCATTGGATGAGTTTATTTTTAACCTGGTTGGTAACGTGCTAAAGCTCGCCAATCTAGCAAGGCCGACTTGTAAACAATAGTAGATCAAATTGGCATTCCGTAAGCGGAATTGCTCCGATAAGGTAGTTGGTTGGCTGAGAAATAATATAATCTACGGAAGCTAAGGACACCTTTAATATTTGCAATCGAACGAACAAAATTCTGATTTCAGAACTAGTGACTATTTGTTAGAAATCAAGTATCGGATGACGAAATCTATCTCATTGTTATATCTATAAAATAATACAGCCATACATACTAAATTGGAAGATAATTTCATCATTCATTGGTTGAGTGCCGGGGCATGGAGGCTGAAAAGTTAGTCTTCTTCAGTGTGTGCATGATTCGCTGTCTATCTGAAGACAATACTTTTGTTCACGACTGACCTAGGTAGCTTAATATGGACTGTTTACTGAATTGCTCAGTTATTCATTTGGAAACACAACCAGGAGACCTCTGTGTAGATCATGGCCTCGTTGACGACCAATAATTATCATTCCTGTATGCATTTTTGCTTCGCACCTATGTTTACAAACTCATTGATGATTACATAATAAGTGGTTTTCCCATCAAGCTTTCAAATATCAACTATCAGAAAAATGTGATGATGGGCTTTTTCCGACTCAGCTCTGTGTAACTATAGTCATTCGACATTGTTTGTCTGAGAGTTAGTGTTTCTAGTGTTTGTTTCCGGCTTACAATAGTTTAGATGACTTAACGGTTTAAGTGCATCAGGTGACTCACGTCAGTTTGACAGAACGACTATAGGACCTAGTGCGTTCGACTTATTCGAAGAGTATTCCATATATTTTCTAAATAACCTTACATTTATTTGAGCTAAAATTGTCATAGACATAGGATTGCAAATTGTCTGTGATGTGAAGATACGCTACTGTTGAACTCTCCTAATGAGCCAACCGGGCAGTTTATATGAAACTGAACGGTGCGACTGAATATGAGTAACAACCAATTTATGCCATCAGTACTGTTTTACTTTGATATTACATGTTGTCTTGCGCCGTGATGATTCGGAACTCACGTTTAACTTCTGCCTGCTTTTGACACACGGGGTCGCAGTGTGGCTTTCCATCAACCAGTTTTACTCGCCAGATACTGAAAATGAAAAAATGCGTTTTCAGCATAGGATTGCTCATTTTACCCAGAGAGTAAAACAGCCAACTGCCGCCTATCATACACGTGGTTTTGTTGAAATTATGGTGCTTAATAAACTAAGTGCTCCTATTTATGATAAATCTGAAAAATTGGGCTCTCCTTGTGAACTTCGTCAAAACACAGAGGAGGTATATTGCGAGATGTTACACTTTTAACTCAACTCCGTCAGCCACTAACAAAAAATTGGCAAAAAGAACCCTGGCTTCGTTGATCGTCAAGCCCATTCTAACGATCAGTCATCTGGTGGTCCCGATTGAATCGTTCACGACAATGTTACTTAATCGAGACCTGAAACTTTTAGCGATTGATGAAACCATTTCAACTGGACAACAGAACACTTTTGTGTGCACGGAAAAAAGTGACACAGTTGGTCTCTTCGCCCTGGAGTTGGTTAGTTCAGTCGTACGCAAACAATTGAAACTAGCTGTTCAGGCCGTTCAGTTATCGTTGTTAGGCACAGTATAAGAACTCTCAATCATATTACTTCATCGCATGCAAAGTACTGTTAAACAGTAAAATAAGCTCGTTTGTAATTCATAACGTACTAATATGAAGTCAGTATGTTCATAATCATTTGCCCAGTGTGTCAGAAGCTTGGACTGAAGTTTTTCTGGGACAGTTAAATAATGCAGTTCTCCAAACAAACATTAGTGAAAAATCCGAACATCTTATGCATTCGGTTAGTTGGTTATGACCTCGTCGTAATTGTTTGAAAAATTATGCATCAACATTTATTCCGTTAGATAAATTGGGGATCGTACATGTCACAGTGGAAATGATTGGGTAACCAGGGTTTAAAGTGAGGCTGCTTAGATTAAAGTGTAGCATCCTAGTGCAGTATGTGCAAAACCACATGGATTTGTGTTCAGGTAATCAAATCAGTCCATGTACTCATCAGTTTTAGAACTGTGAATTTCGTACAAATTAAGTGAAGTATTCTCAGAGCCATTCAGTCTCCAGTTGATCTCTCAATGTCTTCAGTTTCAAACATAAATCACGTTAGTTGGCCTAGAAAGCAATAACTGCATCAACTTCAGACGTTGAATAAAAGTTTGGTGAGTTACTTTCAAGAACCGCCTAGAATGACTCAAGCTGATACATATTTATGTTTTTGATTTCGCAAAATCTACTGAACTAGTAGTTGTATGCAGTGCCTCTAATCATGCACAATTTGATATTTGTCATACGTTATTTCAGGCAATCTTTTGAATTTTTCTATCACTGTGTATAAATGGGAATTTAAGTTGTAAAACACTTGTGATCGAACACACTGAGAAAACTAACTTCAAAACGCGATTGCATTCGGTACATTTAAAACAAAGTGGATGGTAAAACTGTCCTTGAACTTCCACTCGATCCGCCGTATCAGTTGGTTTGTTGCAGGTCGAACATTGAACACCATCTTCCTGTAACAAATTAATTTCTTTTGATGAGACGTGTATTTTCATGCGCACTTAAAGCTAAAGCAGTTCTAATGGGTCTACAGTCGGATGCCCTAAATATGAGGGACATAAACAAACGTTTCATCTGTTGTAACTGTCCTGTTATGTGTGCGCACAAAGACAACGCAGTTACGTCTGCACGACGGACACGCTTGCATGAGTCACCATTCATGGCTCGTAACCTTGAGTTTGTCTACCTGTATGTCTAATAGATCGTGTGGCTTCCTAATTGAACGGGCGATCCATCGCCTGTTCATGCCTCTATGTTGGCATGAAACAATCCACCGTCTTATCGCATAGTCATGCCGGTCGTTTATTTCGTACATTTGACTTCTTTGCGATAATATTGTACTACTGGGTACCTGTGCCTGATTTCTGTATTGCTTATACGACAGTTATAACATGTACAAATAAACGACGGTAAAAAATAAAGTTATTTAACTAAAATGCTTTCGTCAATTGAGCAACCAAGACTGCGTTTAAATTTGAATGCGAACAATATAATCAAGCGTGTATGATGTTTCAATCATAGCAACAGTTTTTGTTGACTTCCGATGAACTGAGACAATCAAGTAAAACAGGAAGATTGTGTTACGAATAAAATGATAATTCAACCATCTTTCACTTCATTTTTACAATCACTGGTTATCGTTATAAGTAAGATGAATACAAGGGCTTTATGTGCTTACGATTGTGGTTGTTTCCTCTGAAAATGCAAACGGAGTCAGGATTTCGTGGTTACTTTGTAGAGTGTTACTTCTTTTCAAAAATCATTGATAAAATGTGAAACCCCTGAAGCATAAGGATATTTAATTTCCATCCGGACAAATTACAGACAGGAATCACGTACTGTTTAGGCAATGACATCGGCAGCTCAGCAAGCTTGCTGTTCATGATGATTCTTTCAATTTTGGTTGTTTGAAAGTCCCGTCTGGTAAATTGCCTTTATGCATCAATTTGTCGATCGTATAACTCAAAGTGAGAAGTAAATCTTAATCGCTTTTGAAAATCGTGATTTTTAGTGCCAGTTCAATCTTGGTCAGGTTCAGATGCCTTTGAATAACTTCGCTATCCGGCTTTATGTTCCTTTTATGCTTATTAGTGAGTGAATATATCATCTTGGTTTTGACTGTACTATCTCTACTCCGCCTAAGAGTTATGATTTGAGGTCCGACATGCTTACGGAATTCTCGGAAGTTTTAAGATTGTAGGACTTTGAGCAGTACAAAAATAAATAGACTAGGCGCATTCACCCCCTGTCTACTCACAAGTTGAGTAATCTATATATCACGCGGGTCAGATTTAGAGAGGGGTGACCTAGATTTTATCCTTCATTCACATTATTTTTAATTCAAATGTTTTAACGGACTTTGAAGGGAAGACAGTGGTACGGAAGCTGTCTGTGGTGAACCACAAATGAGTGCGTAAAGTTTTTTGTAATGTTTTTTGCCCTGAGAACTTTCTTCAGTGTTTACATTGAATAGAGTGAATGTTGTCGGAAGTTATACAGTAATTTATGTTGATTCAAAATACTCATTTTATAAGGAAACCAAAACGACTAACAAGAATTACGAATAGACCATTTTGATACTTTAACACTTTTGGTTTTTAAAAGTGATTTTGAAAACGAACTCAGGAACCTCAATCGTCTAAACGGCCTGGTGAATTGGGTCACGATGTTTAAAATACTATTTTCATAAAACAACTCTAACTCACTTTGGTCTATTGGTGATCTCATACAACAAGGATCACAGCAAGCCTTCTCATTCTGAATTTTATACTTCCATAGGCTATAGTGAATCCACGTGGAGGACAAAAAATTGAAAACAAGTTAATCCATAACATGGAGAGTAACAATTTCAACTTACGAAGATCGGATTGTGTTTTCTGTTGTTTTCATTCAAACCACGATATTATGAATCGTTTGAAATAAAAACGTGTCCGATTAACAACGTTGGCAGGTAGCTGGTAATGTCACTTGATACATTTACTACGTAGACTGTAGCAAATTTTATTCGTGATCCTGCGGGTACTAATCACCTATCCTACATCACTTGGTCAATAATCTGGAATACCATTTCCGTGGACACCGACTGACCGATCTTTACAAGGTTAGTAAATCAAACTGCAATGGGTCCGTTTCGTTGCTGTGTTCAGTAGAATAAACACACTGCTTAATTGAGTGTTGAAATGATCGACAGTTTGGAAAGTGCCTTACCGAGTTGTTGTGTGAGATAGGATATTAATTTAGTTTAGTAGAACCCTCACAACTCTGCGTTCACTCGACCATACAGCGTTTGGTTGATAAAAGAGGATGCGCATATTAAATGAGGTGCACTAGTGGTTTCACTAGCTCAGTCCTCTAAAGCGATCTCTTATCACGATCCATTTTGACTAATTGTCAGAAAGCAGCATGCATTGCACAATGCCTTCAAGTTCAAGGTCATTGTAGGTTTGTAACTAAATAAACAGCCATAAGTCATGTGTGGGATTCCATCCGGCTTCTTTCACAGATCAAATGTGTAAGAATGCAATCGCTGTTTGCTAATGAGACAGTTCGATCAATCTCTTCATTAAAGTGATGTTGTCATTGTTAGCTGTTGTTTCTACTCACACTGTGATTTACGTCAATCAACAAATGACCAAGTCAAAAGTTGTGATCTACTATGGTCAGTGAACGAGCAAACGCCTTCCGCCATATATTTAACAGTGTTCTGTTGATTCAGTATTCCACTCTCGCTTACTGGTCTTGGTGCAAGCTCAACATTGAGTTTCGCAACTGTAACTAGTTCTCAACAGTCCTGTAATAGTTCAACTGATGACTGTAAATCATACCTAAAAATTGTCATCTAACAATAAGGGAAACTCAAAAATTTGGTCCAAAGTCCACAATGGACAGGCAGCTAGTTTCAAAGTTAAATGCTCTGCACTACAAAACCTGCTCGGGTCTAGCATACTCCTGGGATCAATCCACACTCAAAAGACAATTTCCCATCAAGATCAATTCATGCCCTCGAACTTAATTATCTCTCTCTCACGTTCCACTGACCGATTTCTAAGGCAAAGAGGATTGGCAACTAAAGTATCAGCTCTGTAATTAACATACAGACGTCCCTCGTCGACACACGGTGTTCATAGACTATCGTCATTAAGCTCATGTTTGGAGCTGACCTTGTTGAATTAAGTAATGGGAAGTATCATGGGAAGTATCATTGCATTGAATCACTGAAAGACTGAAGGTAGAGAAAAATCTGAAGACTAGGATCGAACTCTGTAGATGATTGGCTAGCTTCCAGTTAGAAACAGCCGCTCAGGGAAGATGCGCATCGGTAATAACAGAAATCTGCTGGAAACGGTAAAACCTTTTTCAGTTCAAACGTGCAACAAGTAAGGTACATTAAATGGTTCACACAAATAATCCAGAGACAAGCAAATGATTATTATCTACGGTACAAGCCTTCCTAGCGTGTAACTTTAGCAAGTGTTGCTAACAGGACTATCAGACTTTGAGTTAGCAATTGGACATTGTCTGTGATCTAATGAATAAATCATGTGAGTAACCTGAACAGAAATGTCAATTTGCTTCGTCTGAAACCCGCAAGTGAGACCCCAAGTGAATCCCGAGGACGTCAGTAAGAAGTGGCGAGAAGGAAATATATGTTGGTGCTTCATTGCTCTTTGTGTTAACTGAGCTGCTCCACTGTGATATGCGGCACAGCAGACATTCACATAACCACCGTACTCACTCGAGTTGTGCAATGGTACCACCAAACACATCGGTACCATCATGTGTTACTGGCAGATTGTTCCCCGATTCGATTAATTGGTTTGTGTACAATTCATCACTTTGAAATATGACAACGTTAGATCTCTCAGTCAGTTTATCTGAACGCAATCTCACTCAAATCCAACAAACCACTACTACAGGTGATGCATTTATGCAGTCCTTTGCTTTGGCCTTACCCTCAACTTTCATCGATGCGACAGACACTGGTAACACCGTTACAAGAATGCGGAGTCGATGAAACTAATAACAAGTTTAGTTGGATAGATACGCTACGAATGTTGGGCTTTTGTTACACAGCGTACGTCAGGTTCAACGAAAAGCTATACGGATAATCAAAAGACAGTGTTAGGATCGCAGATCTTCAGACTAGGAGTCAGAACCTCTGTTGATCACAATGAAACGTGCCGAACTAGAGGAACATCAAGTTTTGTCGACATTTTCATCGGAGTACTGTTCACCGGCAAAAACGAGAACAGCTACCAAAAACCAGTTCGAGACGTCCTAGCCAGAAGACTCATCACCAGCGTCTGTCGGTATCCAACTCACACTGACGACATTCCAGTTTTTTCTGGCAGTCATTCTGCTGTGCACAGACGGAGTTTTATAGGAACGCTGTCCAAACAAACAAATATTTCATAGTCCACTGGAACTTGGAAAAGCGTAGGGAAATCACCTGTTCGACATCTCTGTGTAATGTGCTCCCGAAAGACATTGTTCCACCAGTTACTATCCAACGAACAGACACAACTCGTACCAAACGGGTCAGTCTGGCCGGCTTCAAGAATATTTCGGAACTGAAGACCAGACTTCTACTCCCTTTCGAAATCATTGGAGCACAAACTAACTACACCTATGAGAACCTACTCACGAAAGTCATTGACAAACTGACAATACACCGTATATAGTTCCCAAACTCCCTGCGGGAAGTATAAAAGCGCTACGGGTAGAAAAAGTGGACACAGAAACATGTGGACATGAGCAGATCATCATCTCTGTCAGTATATGCAAACGATAAAAACCAACGATCCAATTCGGAATAGGTGAAAGTGATTGACAGAGAGCGAATCCGATGCGCAAGCTTGACAATCAAGAAGTATTTTTGACCTGAAACAAATCTACACACTGAAAAAAGATTGGAAGGTTGGATAAGCCGATCAATCTAGAGCACCATCTAATCTGTAGACCGATCGACGATGAAGAAGGCGTAGGCTATTAATCATATTCCAAACTTGATTGTTTGAACTTCGAACTCTCAAAGTTGTAACCTTTGGCATATTCGCATTTTGACTCCAACGGTCCCTCTTGGACTTTTCTTTAAAAACTAACAAAATTATTAAAACAAAGGGTTTCCAAAGTAATCATCTTGCTTCACACGAAATCGTAATGATGATGTCACTTAGCCACTTGACGAAACGCCTACGGACAAAACAGCCAGCTCGCAAAATAATCAAATACCAGAAAAACCACACGCCGAAACAACAATGTTCATGCACATTGTCTTACGCTGATATTTTGCTAACTGAACATTGTTGTGAAAGACTGGTAAATTATTCAATCACAGATCATAATTATGTTGAAGATATTGCAGTGATATTGCACGGTTTCTATCGGAAAAAACTTCACATGTTCAACAGTGCATACGACAAATCGTTCGTAGATTGACGTGAATAAACAAACAAAACATCAATGACAACCAAAATGATAAAATACACAATCATTATGACCATCATGATAGCAACAGCTCTGCAAACACCTGCGTCTGCACACATGATACTGCCTTGCATTTTTGGATAGCAACAAGTTCGGCGAGACGCAGTATTCGGGTGAATGACGTTGAGTACAGAACGCGAAGCAAAGTTGTCGGATAAACTTGAGTTGTGCTATTAGAATAAAACGTGCGACGGACAACACAGTTTCCGTTATGCTTTTGTGTGACCTGCTGTTTCCCCCCATTTTTGAGTTTTTCCTGATTGGCTACTGATGTTCGGGTTTGTCTATGTGGGATGTTCCTATTTCATATCCCGATTGACACCCAACTTGTCATATTCGAAGACCGGTTGCTTCAAACAATCAGGGCAGTTTTACTTGGTGGGCGGATTTTAAACATTTAGAGTCTATTGTTATTCAAGTCCCTCAGTTATGTGGATTTCCAAAGCTTCACAAACCCTGTCTGTTTCATGGATTTATTCTGTCAAAATCCCGCAGCACACGTCAGTAAAGTAGCTTGCAAAATCCTTGAAATCAATCCACGACCGAAGTGCTCAGATTCAGTTAAAACATAACGATGAATTTGTCGAATCGATCAATACAATAAATAGCCGCTGTGAATATTTGTGTTCTTTGAATCCACAATCACTACGTGCAACTGTTCTACTCTTCATATTGAAGAGCTTCAATTAAGTGTTAAAGTGTCCAAAGCTGAGTTGGAACAGATGCTGTCGCTATGCATTAACCAGATCAGTTGTCATAATTCACTACACCGATCGATCGATGGAATAAGTACAAGTGGACTGCTTGATTCCGTTCTCACAACAAATTCCGAAAAACAAATAACAGAAATTGTTCACAGCCAACTCATATTATCTAGCACTCCGGATTTGAATGAGGAAAATCCCACAAAGACAAACCCGAACATCAGTAGCCAATCCAGATCACCTCAGAAATGAGGGGAAAACAACAGGTCACACAAAAGCATAACGGAAACTGTGTTGTCCGTCGCACGTTTTATTCTAATAGCACAACTCAAGTTTATCCGACAACTTTGCTTCGCGTTCTGTACTCAACGTCATTCACCCGAATACTGCGTCTCGCCGAACTTGTTGCTATCCAAAAATGCAAGGCAGTATCATGTGTGCAGACGCAGGTGTTTGCAGAGCTGTTGCTATCATGATGGTGATAGTGATTGTGTATTTTATCATTTTGGTTGTCATCAGTGTTTTGTTTGTTTATTCACGTCAATCTACGAACGGTTTGTTGTATGTACTGTTGAACATGTTGTGAAGTCTTTCTGCAAGAGAGTCACGCATTATTAGCCGGCTGGTTTGCTTATGCAAATATACGACTGGAACAAGTTGTTTGTAGGCTCAGCACTGTCGGACAGCTTACTTTAATGGACGGTTGCACCGATAACATTTCAGACAGTTGGAGTGAAACACGTTCTCGAATCGGGTGACTCGATCCGGTATGGCAACGCTTTTCCCACATACCAGGCAGCATTCTTTTGGCTTTGTATTCTGCAATGGAAACAGTCGATTTTTTTAGAGAGCCCGAGGAAGCAAGGGTGAACTGAGCATGGCACTAAACTGCAATAATCTGTTCTTTGATAGTGTTTGTTTAATCAGTCAATGAGGCGAACATATACCATTTCTTTGAGTTCAACTGGCGTCTTAAAGTTGCAAGTCGCCTAAAACTCAGGCATTGGTAACAGTTCAACGTTAATTATTTGTTCGTCCTTATTGACGCAACTGCCGAAAATAGTTAGCTGTGATATGAGAGCCATACAATATTACTGAGAGACTTTTATATATGCCATCCAACGGCAACAAGAATGATAGTCGTTACATTTGTCGATCTTTCTTCTCCACGGGGAATAAACTTTTAGTGTTTTCTCATTTTCTCCCTCGCTACAACACGGACCTGATAATTGGGTTATCAAGCGATAGACGTTTCATTTTCCGGGTCAAAAATACACTTCCGTCGTTAAGGTTAACGGACTAACTCATCATTTCACGGGCCAGCTATAGGCTCACGTTAGACCTAGAAGATAACTGCACGGAGCCACACTACAGTTTTACCTGGAATAGACAGATTAAAACATTTAACTGTCGAAGTGTTTATGCAATAACATTCTAGCTTTGGCTGACATATCACTTTCCTAACAACGCAGATATGGAGGGGAAATCTACTGAATATTGACTCGCATTCAGCGGCTTCTTTTGTTCATATCCGCTCCATCGACTTGCTGTTGGTTGGGAAAACATCAGCACTTCTGGAGTCATCCTTCCGCAACTTACAGCCTCCTTACCACCTTAGATTACTGTTTGACAATATTCATGCTCATACTCGGCAAACGAAATGGCGGATTAATCATCACAACTTTGACAACGAACATTTAATCTTAGGTGTTCAATTTCTCCTACAAAATGAATTGCTGGTAACCTGCAAAGGGAGCTCATCTACTGACGTATAAAAGAAGTTGACCCTTTTTAAATGTTGACTTCTGATCGAGTCTTATGTTTTACAGGCACCCCCTCCTTGTACACATGGTAACCATTTACGTACTATCACTGGTTTGCTTTTCAGTGTCTTGCCTCCGATTTATCACAATCATATCGGTTCCGTTTGTTGTCATTTCAATACTAACGTTGTGTCATCGCGATTCGATTAGAGTTTTACAGTGGACGTTTCCCGTTTAGTGTTGTCTCTTATTTTCGCGTCCTAATACAATATTAACATTCGAGGGTAGATACTGTGGAGCACGCTTTTGCGAGCAAAATATTGTGGTCAAAATGTCTGGTCATATAAATTTCGAACAATACCATATGTGGCTGCCAAAGCAGTTCCAGTGTGGTGTCAGTTTTATAGGAAGCAGCATAGTCAGAACCCCCGGTCTACTATAGCAACACATGAATGTGGTTGCGATTTTCGTGTAACCAATTGAGCATACCTTCCTGCTTTGCTTGACAAGTCGTACACAATCAGTGACGTTTGATCATTCAAGTATCCATTGTTACAAACCGTCTGCTTAACCGGAACATTATGAACAGTTGTTACATTACTACAGTAACCTGCTAATTATTCAAAATGGGCAAGAAACTCTGTCGCCTCCACGGTCCGCAACATGTCCCGCTTGTGGGATTCGTCGTCAAGTTAATGGAATGGAACGGGATGGGAGAAAAATGCTTGGAAATAAGCTTGATAACTTACTGAGATTGATGTTATTTCTACAAAGAGAAAGAGTGGAGTGAAGTCAATAATCTGGATTTCCTTCGTAAATACCGAAATATAGCAGGCGAACGATGTCAAGTTCATAAATGAGCAGTAATTGTTTCATCGTCTCATAAACAGTTTGGACTTCTTCCTGCACATTTCTAACTTATTGTGAACATTTTGATTTTTTGAGCATGCTTAATTTGTTGGTTGTCTTGCACGATCGTTTGATTTGGTTTCCAAAACATATTTCACAACTCATGTGTTATCTGGTAGGAATCAGTGGTTCACTGAAAACAACTAAAGCAAGTATCTGATTTTGACGAAACCGGTCTTATTTTTTTGTGCGTATAACCCAGGTAAAACACTATGGTAGCTGGAATTTTGAACTGATTCTAGAGTATAAGAAGTTCAATAGTATTACCGGGCTTTGAGTACCATTCAGTGGTTCGGATAGGTGTTTGTTGCAAGCGGACTTTACAGATAGCGTTGTTCATAGACGCATCTTCTGACGTAACAGCTAAGCAAATCACCTCATGTCGACTGAGCGATCCGGCTTCGGATAAATTGGTCTGTTTGAGCTCACTTTGTCAATCAGTCTCACTCGGTTAATCAGATTGCAGCTCCGCGACCGAACGTCTGTACGTTGTCTGAACTGTTTTTCTCGAGTACACTTTCTGATGCCCCTTGTAACGTAATTCGTTCTGAAGCTCTGACCACTATATCTGATCGTCTCCTTCAATCTGCCAGGCGTCTTGTCGGTCATGTACGGTACTCATTTCGCCCTATAAATTTAGAGCCTCTGTGGCCTAATTCTGACTCGTCTTGTCCTTCCAATAGGCGCTGTTGCCTCATCTATTCTCCTTCTCAGTTCTCAGTCAAGCAATGGAGCGCGTACCGGAAGGGACGATCCAGTAAGCGTTGCCCCACTCATTTCAAAAAATGAAATGGTCGACCAACTTATGGGCGTCGTTGCCGTGGAAAACACAGCCTTGCACGATAGGAAACAGTGGTGTGTTTGAAGCTTTAAAACCAATCAAGTGACCCAATCGTAACACAGAATGCTCTTCATCTTTACCAGAGAAGATTTTAATTGCGGTTTGGTCTGCATACTAATTAATTAATCATTCCGTTTTGAATATGATGTGCAAGCTGTGATTTGTAAGCGTGGTGAAAGACAGAAATTATCACAACATAGAACGAGCAATAGGTTGTTATTATTAATGTGTTGAGTGATGAATAAGTTGGTTTCAAAACACGTGAACCCTCAGCTGGCTTTGTTCAGATACAACCCAACACAGTTCTTTAGGCAACTCCTTTTTTGACAGGAAATTTACGACTTATTACACTCAGCAAAGCCATCAGATTCAGATACTAAGACCGACAGTTGGATTTGTCAGAAGTGAGAATAGATCAACCTTGTCGCCCCAGTCGTTCTCGATTGTACACGATTCAAGAGAGAGTGGTGATTTACTATTCAGCTCCGTGATAGCTTGCAGACGAAAATTAGCCATTTGTAGTTTATGGTATGAATGGATATATTTAATTTAGATTCCTGCTGTGCCGTTGCCGTAATGAAAACTGTCGACGATTAAAGAAAAAGTTACAGTATCAACTGAGCTAAACGCCGTACTAACAAACTTGACCAAGAGATATTCTCGTGTTCTCTCTGATACCAACATTCAAGTTTCTCATGTAACGTAACCTCCAGCTAGCCGGGTTTACAAACATGCCTATAGTTGACCTGTTCCAAAGCTTCTCAGTTGATCTTTGTAGTGAACATTTAAAGAAAGTTCACTTGAAATATACTAGAACCCCAGAACACCCTCACAGTCTTGAGAGCCATAGTTAAAGAATACCTACGCTGTCGGTTGTTTAGCGTTACGCTGTATTTGACGGCGACAACCTAGACATGGCAGAACTTACGTATCTACAGCACCAGCTAAGGTGTTCAGACCAGTAATAACATTTAAAAAACCACTTTAAAACCCATGATCATGACAGACTTATATGTGCTGGTAGAAAAAAGCGCATTCGTTCCATCGAATGACAGCCATTATCACTTTTTCAGATCGAACACCACCTCTCAAATCCAAATTTATCCATCTTTAATATTATGGAGTGGTTCGACGAACAATTTGTTTTCGGTAGTTGATCATCAAACCACTTAGTACATTACGTCCGCTCCTGCTAAATGAAATAATCTTAGAGGCCGACCAAACGTCCTCTCATTGCACAGATGCTACTCAATTAAGCTGTTACGGTGAAGGTCGGTGAAGATAGTTAGTCACTTGCACGAAAATCGAACTAAAGTGAATTTAATTTTTTAAACAAATAGCCATTCGGTTTGTAAGTCACAATTCAGAGTAATTCAGTGCACCAACTGAATTTGAACAGTTACTGATTCTCTGCTCTTTATTTCTAACTCCAAATTATGAACATGCATTTTGTGCGTAAAAATGAAACAAGTTGAGCAGGGCAGTTAACCGTGATGCTGAGTTCATCGTTCTATCGTATTTGTTTTACTACAGTTTGCTATTTACCACGTGTTATAGCGCATGCTCTTCCCGGAACTTCTTTACCTATACCCTATAATATGGTAGCCGTGTTAGAATAAGTCAACAGTAGCTGGGAGGTTTGCAACGGAACGGGACAGTTTAAGCCTGCAGTTTTCTACTCTCGAAAATGTACTCAATCCGGAGTCGCTACAGGTGTTCATGAGTTCGGCAAGATTAATTTTTCTGTCCGTATGCCCTGCGACTTATGAACAACCGCTGTCAGCATTTATTGGCTAATAAAATTGATGTACGTCAGGATGATTCACGAGTTTGACTTTGCATTTGTTACCAACGGAAATTACTGAACAATGGGCACAGCCTAACCGACAGGTAAACGTTATATCCAATCGTTTTGTTCCGCAATACAATTAACAAGCTTATCTGATCTGGTGTTCCTTATCTCCCAAAAATAACACGTTTTCAAATTCCACAAGCCTGCACACTTTCGATAGAAAAATTCGTCCTGCTCAACAACCTGTTTTGTTTTACACGCCATCTGGTTTGTGTTCTTTTCGGTCGCAATGGTCGAGTTGTGTTAGTTCGATTCATCCTCCATTCCGTGTGTGCATGTTTAATTGGCTCCGGTTAGTGTGAAATTTAACGTCTCCAGGGCTTGCATGGTAAACGAGTCAATGACAAGTAGTGCGTGAGGTGGAGGGATATTTTCCTTCAAGATACACTTATTATTCAGCTACCAATGTTACTCGTGATCTTCAACGACGGTACTTTCTCACTTCAGCGCACACCTATTGATGAACATCCATTATCATCTTAGAGTTAACAGTCCTCATTATAAGCGCCATTCTACGTGCTTTATGCGAAAATTGACAATCGGTAATCCTTCTATCTTATCTTTTTTGCATCCGCTCACCACTCACCGACAGTGCCGAATAATCGAACCATTGAATTGTTGAGTTAGTAAAAAACGGCAGATTGAGAACGTTAATTGACGGTTCTAACTGCACTGGTATGTTATATGCCAGCTTGTACATGAACCACAAAATTGACATGCAGGCATAAGCCTACTAAACTACCAAGCAGTGAGCATTTAGGAAGACGGACACAGAACGATCGACTTGTCGAAAATCAATCAAACAATCTGGAGCTTTGTGTAGTTTTATAAACTATGTTACTCAAGCAGTCACTAAAGGACTGAGTTAAATGTGTTCACCTCTTAGCTACAGAATGAAGACGAACAGATTGAGCGTTACTACTACCATGTTTATAAAGACAAAATGATGATGTTCACAATAACGTTTTACATAGAATAGTACTACAAGTTTGTCAGACCTGTTCTGCCAATCCAAAGCCCAATCGTACATTTATCTGGCACATCTATTTTGTGCCGCTCATTATGGGAAGTATATAACATTTGAATGGCTGAAACCTTCGAACAGATTACGGTCAACACTTTCCTAATGATGCGAACTATGAGCATTTAAATTCATCGCGACCCACGCCAGGGTCAACTTTGAGCGCATTCGCTTGGTCAAGAAAACATTAAGGGGGGGAGGGGTTGATAGTAGCAGTTTTAGAAGTTTTCAAGGGAAGCCACATTACGTCACTCGTCTATTTTATTGGGACTAAGAGATAGCGTAACCGTAGTGTAATATTCTCTGACTGATTATTACAGAAATGACAGTTCGATGTGTACACTGTTCATGGCTTTCTCTATCATTCCTTCCAACAAATTCTTTTAGAAGTTGTCATTCTTCAGAAGACTCATTCGAAGTTTTGATAACCATTATTGAGACTCTTTCAGAAATCATATATAATCTTCGTGTGAAGTTACTTTTAAGTGTAACCGTTATTGAGTTAAGCACCTTTGTGTGTTATCCGTGGATTCTTCTTTTGGTTCATGTATATCTTGAGGTTTGCATAAGTCACTATGTAAAAATGCCTATTAGATGTACACTTCTATGAAAAGTATTTGCTTGAACAGTCCATAAAAGTATGTCTGTCAAAATCGAGCACACTATCGAAAAAGGTATAAAATTAAACAAGACTGGCCAGCGAAATAATTTCACTCGTCGGACTAGAACAAATTGGAACGCATACAAACATTATACACCCATCCTTTCAGCGACAACCGGAAACGTGATCTGTTCACGGAAAAGATATCAACAGGCTTGTTGTGTTTGACCTGTGTTTGTCTTCGCCAACTGGCCCATATTAAGTGGACTGATTGCGTGAGTATTGTGGCCGGTTGCCGACGTGTATTCCAGAAAGCTCGGGATGCACGATCAACTGGTCAAATAACCACGTTGCACGGCTTGCGATGGTTGGGTCACGTACTCCGTTTGTCATCTGATCGTTTACCGTACTGGGCATTATATGCTGAGACCACCAGCTATTGGGTAAAACCGCGTGGTGATCAACCAACAACGTGGTCACGAAATATGGAGACCCTGACTGCGCCATTGAGCAAAGTGGATAGGTGTCGCCTGCCTGAATGGGGTCCTCGTGATCACTCAAACCGCTGGTTAGAAACGCTATCCGGGATGGCGGTGTGTCACAATGTTTTACTTGTATTCATACCATTTCTAGTTCTTCCTCTTAGTCTTTTACTGATTTTCAAACTTCTTAGTAGCGTTTTCTTCCAGGATATTCTACGTCACTGTTGAGGTGAGCGGCGACCCGAGCCACAGTACCTTATGGTCAGGTTCATGGCTACTATGTTGATGATGACCCATCGGACTCGGTGGAGGTTCGCTTACTGCCTAATGTCTTTACCAAATTGTCATTTATTGAACCAAACGTGCTGATTCCTAATACTTACTCAAATCGCCGATGCATCATCACTGATTGTCGTTTTCATAGACGACCGAGCAAAAACCACACCAGTTTGTAAGTTTTATTGATCCGTCCTAACTTTAAAAAATTAATATCTGTATACCAAGTAGCGCCATCTGCTTGTCAGTAAAATGGCAGTTGTCAACACTGTGACAAGCAAATACGTGTTACTTAAACGTTCACAAAGCTTCCTGTGTAAGTTTATTGAGATGTTGACAGGCCAACTAACAAGAGTCAACCATTCCTAATACGTTAAAAATGATGCATCGATTTTACCCAGGTTTCTTGTGTCTGCACAGATTGGGTACGCGTGAGCGTTTTGACTTTATTCAGTCTACCGTTGATCTCGTGACTAGTTACTGACAGACAAGGTGTTCTAGATAATTTCCACTCTGGCGTTTACTCAATTTATTTGACTGCTCTTCAAATAAGAAAATTGTCTTGTCATTTAAGCCCTTCAACATCAGAAAGTTATATGTTAAGATGATGTTCACTTGGAGAGGCTTCAGTTGGCGTCTCTAAAGATTTTGAGAATCTCCACTGATGGTGGTGATCCACATAGCGGAAATTCACTTACCGACAGTTATGAAATGATGATGATGTCACACATGTATCTAGTTGTCAACAATATGCTCTATGAAGTCCCAGAACTACATATTTGACCTTTTGCATACTTATACCTTCAATTACTTAAGGGCAATTAAAACTAATCCCAGCTACATTAATAACTGTTGGAGAAACAAGTTGGGCGATGCCAAAAAGAGGTTGACTTAGTTTCATTGTTAACTCAAAAGTAGGAGAGTTTGCTCTGCGTAGAAATAGCGCTGAATAAGAAATAACAGGAAGAGAGAGATATTGCTTGCGTGCATTTAAAAGTTTCGTCTGAATAGAGTGTAAAATCTCCAATCACATTTAGAGATGAGCTAACCATCGGTGAATGTGAATTTGCAGTATACCGGTTTCCATTGCTGAATGGCAATATCCTAGTTTCAAAAGGTACAAAAGTGATATCAGCTCGAGTACAGTTTATGTACACTGCACTCTCCACCTTGCGCCATATATTTGTGAACATGAGTTCGAAATCTTGACCATATGAACATCAAATTATGTTATTATAGGTGTCCCACCTTGATTTCATATGCCTGTTCTATTAGTGAAACTTGCGTTTTTGTGCTGTCTTTGCTCTTGTTGTAACGTACTGTTCAGAGTTTGGGAATTACATTTGTCAATCCCGACGTCTTCCTTAGAGTACTGTATCTGATTGATTGGAAAACACGATCATGATGTATAAACGTCAACCAAGAAGTTGTTCCCCTCTGTCGGCCAACCGCAACACACTTGCCTCGGGTACTGTGACAATAACTTTCATTTCTCTCCTGTCTTTATGTTTTTTAATTTGTTTTTGGCACAACCTTCAGAGAAGTCTCTCAAATACCGACCGTTACCTCGTAATCATCTGGCTTTCCGATTTCTCACTCGTGGGTACAGAAGTAACATCTAGTTATTGCTTTTAAATGATTCTCTGTCTTCTCTTTAACACCGTACTAGATCGCACTCTGTCATCCCACACTGTTTCAAATACCTAATTCATAAACATTCGCGTCTAATGTAATTTATTTAAAAAAAATAGCGTCATGCGATTTTACGGTAATAAGCTCACACACACAGTCAAAAACGCCAGTACACTTCACTACTCATCACAAGGTTTCAGGATCTAGTTTGTTGTTAACACACCTGCGAATGTACGGGACTGAGTTATTTGATTTGATTATAAAGATATTGCTAAAAAAATTGTCTTTGCAAGAATCGTAACTATGTGCAACCTTACCTGAAGTGTCTCCAAAGTCCAAACACTGACGTTCACAATAGGGTTTCCCATCCTCTAGCCTGTACTTCCACACACTACATATAAAACAGAACAAGAATGTGTAACTTTCAGTGCGGTTTCAAATCGCTTTTTAATTCGACAAAGCTTTGTTGATTACAATGGTGAAAAGCAAAGACCATAAACTGAATCCGTGCAAGCTATACCTACGGTTGACTTCGCTACATATTTTCTCTCGTTCAGAAATGCTGGCTTTGAACGTTAAAAATTTACAATACATAACAAAACAGAATATAAATATCAAGCGTAACTTCAACTCATAATCAAGATAGCATAAAGCTCAGCAACTTCTTCAACACATATAAACACGAGTGTTACAATCTAATAGTGTTTCTCGTTGTGCACTGTACAAAGGTATTTTTTGCACTGTTGACACTTTACACAGCTCTTATCGTGCTAAATATAAATATATATAAGGTAGAGGTGGTAATTCAAATAGATTGAAGTACCTCTACGATAGCACTTTCAAATGACATGTTGTAGTTAGTGGTTTACCACCTTGAATCTTCCAATGGCGTCAGAACTTAAATGTAGAGAACTCTTAAGTGGGTTCTCGAACCACCAATGGACCAAGAAATAAGAGATCTTACCTCTTGATAGCAAATCTGGATGTTGCTAATTATCGCCCAGTTTTCTTAACTGTTAACTCTTCCCAAACAGGTTCATTCCTCGAGAACTACTGGATAGTGCATACCACCTACATCTCAAACAAGCTCTAACTGGTTACAACCCAATGATGCTTTTCTCTTCCTATTTTGATTCTGATTATTTTCAGATGAGTTCATAAGCACATAAGAACTAATTAGAAATTTTAATCCGTTGTATTTTATTGTTGAGTTGTAATAGATGTCGGCACAGAATTCGCATCACAAAGTACCGAAATCAACATTTCCAGAATTATTTGAACAGTACATCTGGACAACTGGACGAACGGAAACTCTGATTTTTATTTCTTTCAGTGACAAAACAAAATTTCCAAACTAATGTGGGCAGTGAAATAACTTAATACCATCAAACACTAAGGAAAGGTGAAAATCCCAATAACAGATAACAATCACGTTCGTTCATCAGGAACCGCTTCAGTCTGTTATATGTGTTACATCTACAGCTTGGTCGTCTGTCTGCAAGGTGAAGACATCTTGGTGTTGAATCTTTGGATATAGACGTAAGAATATGTTTTTTAGCGGGTATGTTCCTTCCCGTCTCCTTCTTTTTATCTCCTCTCTCCTTTTGCAGAGTTTGCTTTTTTTATGGTTGTGTGGTAGTTAAGCATCAGTGTGAACCATTAGTGTATTGTTTTCTACAATAATCGTAATAATAATGTGTTGGTCTCATGAGTTCCCGATTGAGTTTGTTTCTGTGAATCACACCGATTGTTGATTAAACCGTCACACTGCATGTCGCTAGGTTGTCACATCTACAGCAGTAAAATGATGTGTATTGCTCCAAGTTAGAATTTGTCCTAAAGTGTCAACTGTCATCTATCGAAAAAATGTACGGGAGATTATAACAGTTGCATAGTCGTCACATATACCCACTTGAGAGTGCGGCCACATTTGTGACACTTGAAACAACTTGTATGATAAATTGCCCCGTTAGTGGCCAGTTTGTCATGTAATTCCACTTGTTCACCGCATACACTGCATACTTGTTGCTTCTATAGGGATAAATTGAAGGAGAAAAAACTAAGTGTGAGTACGTCGTATTTTCATGAGACTGAAATTAGACACTTTTTAAAACAATGGGTTGGAATATGTGACTCCCTTCAAGTGAAATGAGACAGGCGGTGTAGATCCGCATATCGTGCAGTTTACTCTTTCATATATTAACATCTTTTGCTGTTTTTACTCTATGGCCCGAGCCTATGTTTTATATCAGTATTAATTTGGGTTTGATGCTCATGTGCTTTAACGTTTTAACCAAAATGTGCTGGTCGCCCTTGTACAAAACAGATTAAAAACAGATGTTAATGGAAAATCAGTTCAAACATTCATAGTCATCATTAATCTTAATATTTCGGATATTTTTAAGTGCTGCTTCCTCATGAAAGCAAAGCATTCTGTAGTTTACTGGTAAAAAGGAAAACATGGACTTGATTCAAGTTGAAGCAGCGCCTTCACATCTGAAGTCAGACAGTTAACATCAAAATGTATCTAAAATAGTACGTAACTTTGGATATTCTTAGCGGAAAGTCGATATGCTGCTCTGCACCACAGTTTGCTTCCGTGCAAGTCACAATAAGTTAGCGATTCTGAAGTTTCCAAATTCAGACGGAGCTTCGTGTCAAATGAATCAAAAAGTGTCCATTGACCAAAGTGGATTTTCAGGGGGTCATCATGAACAAGCGCGCGGCGGGTTTGCCTGGTTATTCGTAATCTTTTATCACAATTTAGATGAAAGTTCATAAGGTTTAGCATGTTTACAGAGTAGACTAGGGTAACAATTTGTCCATGGTCATATATCCACGAAAAGTACTACATTTTGCTGTAACTGTTGGAACATCGGTGGTACCGGTATACGCACTTGGACGGATGTCATTTACAGCCTCCGGCGGCCTGCATTCGTTCTCGCTTCAATGAAGCTAGAAGGTATTTCAACCAGAAAAGCACAAACCACTATGTAGCAATCACAGCAGGGTATCGATATGGATGGTAGCAAGATATCTGGCGTTAATATTTCTTTCACATCAATTTCGAGAAATCATCAGGAAGTTCAGAATACACGTTTGTTGATTATCTGACCCTGACCGCGCAGTTGACACTAGTATCCGAAGGTTACAGCTGTGAGTTAGAACTCGAAAGCAGACGGACGTACATTGTGGCACTTAGCTCAATATTGGTTTGGAAGTAGGAATAAAATATTCTCCCCTGCAATTCTCATTTTATCATCGAAGTTCTTCAACCGGGCAGTGAAGTCCATGCATACCTCCCGTCCTTGTAGATTCGTCTTGTATCGCTCAGACGAATTTCAGTTCCCTTTCCATTAAAACACGCTGGTTGACGGCTTTATCAGATAACAAACTTTTAACCATTTGCGATATTGAATAACATGCTTTGTTCCTTAAGTTTCTATGTGATATGATGCTGTGTCTGGTTTCCGAACTGGAATATTATGGTATTCGATAAACCACAACAATGTCCTCGCCAGCAAAGACGTACGCAGACAAACACTGATCGATTGCACTCAACGGTTTTCCAACCACTTTTCAGTGATATTCAACAAAACAGTAGCACATTAACTGGAAATACCCGTGGCTTGTCAGTGATCAGTTTTTTCAATTCAACTCACTGGCCACTAGTACTGTCAAGTAATCCCAGTAAAGGATCAATTTTCAGTTATAGCGTCTTCTCTTTCAATAAAAGCCCAGCTGAAGGAAAAGGTTTTGATCCGTATTATGAAAATTAGTTCCTTATGACCCGGTTTCCGGCTGCACAGACTTTATTCTAAACCGGTTTCGTTTTTCTGGCACTGGAGTGGAGTTGTGCACACTGGGTTTTGTCACATCTAGTACAGCGATGAAGGGCACATATTGGAAACCGCTCTGCTCCAGACACGTTTGAGACAGGCAGGTACAGAAGTACGACCTGGGGAAGCTCTACCTCAAAGCGGTTATAGAAACTGAGTTTCACTCGGCGCCTACAGACTTCTGCGGGTGGCTCTTTTGAAGCTAGGTTTCATATTCGACGCTTGTTATGCCATCCTGCGTAAACTATTCGAGTCAATCTCAAAAGTAAGGTGGTCCCGTAAAAAGAATCTTTATTGGGGCCTGTTTTCTTATTTATTACATTACAAATCCATTTCTTCACTTCTATCATCAAAAGTGTTTACACAACGCCAAATTATAGATTTCGAGGAATAAAGAGAATTTCTCCCTTAATAAAACAAAAATAAATGTACACTTACGGAAGTTTTGTTATCACCTGAATTTTTAAAAAGCAGTTAGTTGTACTCTATAACATTCAGGCATATGATGTTGAATTTGGAGATCAAATATCATGAGGGAGGTCTTAACATTGTTTAGCACATCATTCAACGAATATCAAAGTGTTGCAGTTAATCGTTGCATTTAATTCAATTAATTAATCATTACAACCATATTCATCGATAGTTTAGCCAGGTCGACTACAAGGGCGGTATTCTGACTCACAGTGATCTCATTTATAGAAAACGAAAATCAATTTCATATTACACAACGCGTACCGTACTGGTGCAGCCAGTCGGAGTTAAGGTGACCTAAGATGAGTAAATATGTTAGTAAGCCTTAATATCGCGCGTTACCTTTACTCCAAGTTATGCAAATTATGATGCAAATAGTTTGTCATTTACGCTAATGCATACCCTGGCTTTACAAATGACTTAACTGTGTTTAACATAACATAGAAAGGAACGACGCTTTCGTATAGTATTAGCGTACGCCGAGCGTATGCCTGTCTACATTCGTTCACTTAGAGGTGTTTGCTGCTTACTTTCTAGGTTAGGAATAACCGTCATTTTATTTGATTAAATCTGATGAATATTTCATTTTCTCCAATTGTGACATCGCAAACTATATTCCTCTCATTTAGTAGGCCAGTCGAACTTCTTTATTGTGAGGTGGTTCACCCATATACCTATCTGTCTCCGGCGCGATTTAAGTCTCTCTTACAAACAAGTTGTTTCGTAAGATATGTCATTTCCGGTACAGTACTGGTAGCTATGCGAGATATGATTGTGACATTTTCAACACCGCATAGTTTTATGGAAGGTACTTATTTTTTTAAAAATATCCGTTCGATGTGAAAGTACTTCTCACAGGAAAAGCGTTGTACTTGTTCATTCTATCGGGAGGGATCAAAATTTACTATGTTTGGCAAAGTTAACGTTGCACAGACGTTAACTCCATGGATGTAAATTCATTAGATTTGAAACACATTTATTAACCATCAAAATTAATTAAGGAATTAGGAAGAGTATTCTTTCTTACTTTTAGACGTCACAGTAGCATTACATTTTGGATAACAGTACAAAACGCCCGCAACGTTTATGTACTTCCATATGCTGTAAGAAAATCGCATTCGACAATTTACAAAATCAGATTATGCAGAAAACATACGCGCAAAACGAGCCTTTAGGTAAGCTGTTAACAACCTTTTTATTTTGTTTTGTAACTTGGATTTTGAAATAATAATGTTACATAATTATTTGCTGAGTAAGGTTTCCCTAGTATCAATTGTCAGCTCACGTTTAAATGTATGACCTATTTCTCCCAATTCACCATGCAAACGGCCTATCTTGAGCAAAGTCACCTTGATCTGTTATCAAGAGACAAATAGTTCTGAGAGCGTTAAAAATCGTAATTGTGTGAAACAGTGGTTTGAAAGTCAAATGGGGCGGTGTTCTGATAAAAACATTTATTTGACTGTACCCTTGTGTTCATATTTGACTAGGTGATCAATAGAAAGCATAGCCGGAGTTCTAGTCCCGACATTGGCAAGGATATGCACTACTGACGAGCTCTAATGAAAGCGAACCTCGAGTCTAAAACTTCTTTTCGCAAGGCGCCGACTGGAAAGTCTATGTAAATGCGACAGCTGCGATCAATTGTGGGTGATGTTCAACTTGAAGGAAATTAATCTGTTGAAGATTTTCTTAGGATGTGGATGGTATGAATATGTAAGCGCATTAATCGATATACCTCATTCTTCTGAATAGGAACGGAAAATATACACCGTTCAAATTGATACTTATCAAATGACGGTTTTGTCATGCAATGCCGTGTGAACTTTCAGTGAGAAGCTGTTGAAAAGGATTCAGGCTCACATGTATAGGTCACAACACAATAGCCACTAGCACTGGATAGATGAGTTGCCATCGAATAAAGGTGTCACGCAGAGGCTGTATAGTAACAATAAACGAAATTTGTGTGGTGTAACGAGTGAAGGATTAAAAGTCAAAGTTAAAATATCGTGTCCAAAACTGGCGTTCCTCGAACTGACGGTGTTCAGCGTCAACTCGTTCAAGTAGAATTCGAACAAATAGCTGATACACACTGCACCCTCTCTGAAGTAATGGCACTTGAGCAGTTAAACGTCTTTACTGACACTTCACGTCAGGCTTGGCAGAAGGTTCAGGAAACAGATTAGGGATTATAGATCAAGTGGTACCAACATCTACGTCCTCTCTGTTACGAAGCATGAGTACCGGATATAACCACACCTTTATTAACGCATATATATTTGTGCATATGAAAATGTGTTACGTATTTTACGTATTCTGTGGGCAAGGTACAAATAAACTTTAGTTAATGTTGTGGTTTATCAGCTTCAGTATACTTCGATTCATACGTTCCTACGTGTCAATGAAGTATGTCGTCATCTGTGTAACGATACCCTCAATTTTCATGGCACGTTCATTGGAAGAAATTTATTTCCTTGTCACTATCCTTACATCTTTCCTGCCACCAAACATCATCATATGGCTTAAATTAAGCAGCTGCCCCGCCATTATGTGCCATATCTAAGCTTGCTTCTACTGTCCAGCTAGCGTTGAATCACCATAGCCAATTGAGGTCAACTGCCACATGTTTGTCTTAACACGGTGCACTACAACCCTAACCATAGCCACTCAATACCAACGTAAAAATCATTCCTTGAAAAGCTGCTAAAAGGCTTCATCAGTACTGCATTCAATTAACTTTGCCGATTAATACTTACACAACAAAATAGAAGTCCGTGAGAAGTATCTTGAATCAACTCAAGTTTAGTGGCAGTCACTGTCTTAATTCCCAAAATGTCGAAGAAATCATTATACTTTTGTTCTACCGGTTCAATGAGCACTTTCATACTGTTGGCATCCCAACCAGCATCGATGTATTCAGTAGTATGGAGCAGAATCCGTTAATTGACTTTGATGTTCCCCTCGAGACGCAGTAGAATGTAAATGCCTGGAACAGTATGAACTACTCAACAACTGTGAGTCAGTGTTGTATGACAGTGCTGAAGCTGCATAAATACGGTATGCACCAGACGTCGTTGCGACAGAAATCCGGGTATGCTTGCTCTTAGGCTTCTTGAGCTACCCGATATGTACAGAAAACGCCGCTAAGCCTGTTCAATTGATTTTTCAGTCATCGAAATAAAAACTATGATTGGTTTGCACGGCATCGTTCCTAGCACTTAAATGATTTATAACGTCACTCTCGTTTACCGTCGATCCTAGGAAACTAGATGGCAGCATTATAAAGTGGGAACTCTATATAGCTCTCAAAAGGTGTATGGTTTTTATTTACAACTAGGACAGCATTCACAGCAGCGTCACTAGCGTCCATAACTTGCATAATCTTAACGCAACCAAATACACGACTGTAGTGGGGACAAGCGATTGCACTACTCACACTACTGCTCAGTAGTGAGGCATGACCGTGTACTCGGATATTAAACTAACCGCGGAAAAAATACAGGAAGAACCGCTGAGGTGCACTTCAGCACGAAATGGCCCCCTGTACTTAGAATAACTGGGCGTTAGCAGCCGTTGCAAACGTGATCTCCTGAGATTCATATTATATGCAAATGAGTTTCTTTGTTTGTTGTGTTGAAATCCATACCACATGTGTTCGTTTTCCGAATGAATGATCTTTATGCCATCCACGTTCTTGACTCACAACACAACGAGGACAATGTGTGATTACGCCGAACCCTTTGAACCATTGATATCGGGTTTTACTAGGATATATCACCTTGCCCACTCAAGGGATATCCCGGCACTTCGAAGCTTCGCTAATACCTTTATAGCGCATAGCATAGCTGATCATATTTTAGGCCCTTGACTAGCAATTTGTCGCCAATCCATCGAGAGTCTCAGACATTGTTTGGACCGCGTTCCAAATACTGCATGTGCTTCATGTGCACCCAAGATACTCCTGGTGAGCAATCTCCACTTTTCAGACGGACAAACCTTAAGTGTAATTTAACGTTGACTTGCTGTAACCCTTTCAGTAAACTAGTATGCTGTTTTGGTCCGCTAAACTGTGACGCTGCTGTATTCCACACATAATCGGGTGACCACAAAACCACTGAGGCTTGTAAGCATACTTACTGGAAGCCATCTCTATCCTGAAATCTACTCTACACAGTTCTGTTTGGTCCGATCACTAAATAGAAGATGTCATCGAAGCTGATAGGTCAGTATGACCAGATATCGTGAGCATCACAGAAATATGACTCAAGTAAGATGTTATAAAGTAAAAACTAGGTTTGCCGATCGTTGTACTATTTCATCAGGATCATCAGTGCGTAAAAGTCGGCTTATCTCTTTATTGTATGTACCATTTCAAAACGTTTGCGATATATGGCTCGACTGTTTTGAACTCATCGGAAACCCTACAAAGCGTTAAACATCTCACTGATGCATCATGCTGTTTGGTAACACTAATCTATTGTCTTATAACTTCCTAGTGAATCCATAATGAGGGCCTTCATAATCTTGTATGTAAGCTGCCCAAAACAGAATACTCACAAACCCCGTTTATAGGTGAGTTTATCTGCCGCAAGCTTGACGTTGAATCCGGTTGTTTCCATGCTGAACCGAACTCTTCGACCTTTGAAGTCAAGATACGGTCCAGGGTGTGCAACCTGTTGTAAGACATTCATCTTTCATGATGGAGGATTTTGCATTGCTCTTGCAAGGTATACTCTACCTTAATCGGATAGCCACATATGGTAACTAACTTTGGTGCTGACGGTCCTTTAGATCACAGTCATTATGGACCGTTCACTTTTCGTCTTTATAGCAAAATTTGGTAAGCCTTCTGCACACGTATTTTCGCAATTAACTACTACAAGTCAGTTAAGAAAGTTTGCCAGAAAACTTAAGTGATACATATGTTGACCAAAAGTTGAAGTCGGTTAGTCATTAGATTATCACTGGTAATTCGTTGGGGTTGTGATAAACTCATTTGGGAAAGGTATCCGTGTAAAGAAATAGAAAAAGCGTGAACGGTAATGTTCAGTTAGAATATGCACAAAACTCTGCGTATTTCCTGAGATTCGTGAGGATTACTTATGACTCAACAGTCGGTAGACGAATACGACGATCAAACGAAAACAGCAGTGTGAGCATATCAATTCCAACTGTAGAATGTAAACAGTTTTCGCATTAGGCCGAACCTACTAAAGTGCACTGTAGCTTGGCGAACCAAGCGTCCTCCAGCAAATATCCAACCATCTCTTATCTAGAGATGGCCAATACTTTTAGAATACATGATGTAATATTTTTGCTATTAACTGAAGGAGTACATCAATCGCTACCAACGATAACACATTTGGCAACAACACGGACACCGTTTTTTGCACAACTATCGCAATGCATAAATCAACATTTCATTCGTCCCCATTCTACTTTCTCCAGCTCTACTGAAGAGTTATGCAGCGAACCTGTCAATAACTCTGATTTCTCTGTTCAGTTGTTCTTGAACTTAGACAAGTGTGAAATATCTATATTGTATATTCTACTCCATGAGAGACAGTAGCCACAAATTCTTGAAGTTCAGAGTGCCTGAGAAGCTTTTGACCTTTCTGAGACTGTTATTCTTTGGCAGCACAAAATCGTGATGAATGAAAGAAATTTTTGTAGTAATCTTGAAAAATTATACCGCTATGAAGTGATATAGACAGATTACTGATAACGCACAGAATGCATTTCAGGATGTAAATAAGCCAAATGCTAAGTTTACGAACAAGGCCAAGGAACGACAGTTCCATTCAGTTTTTGATTTGCACCCGAATGATGTAGCATGCCAACCCGATTGTTTCGAGCTTTTCAATTGGACAATTTTTTGTTCGTGTTCGGCTAACTGCTCCACACTCAGCTCGACTTAGATGGTCAGGTTTGGTGACCATACCCTATGGAAGATAGTCGCCGGATTAGAAGAGTGCAACACAGGGTTACCATGCGTTTTTACCACTTCATTCTCTTCTTTATTTGGAAAGATTTCTGAACGGGTAAGTTCTCTACATACTATCTACACGTTCAACGTTGTCTACTTCTGACCTACTGGATGTTTCATCCACTGCTTAATCCTGTGGACCACGTTTTTACTTGTAGTCCAAAAACTGTTTTCAAGGTCAGTCACTGATTACGCAACATCGGGCTAGCCGTCTGAAATACAATCATCATTCTTTCGGCAGTAACGTGAGCCCAGTCTGATGCACCATGCACGAGTTTGTAGGTGACCTTGAGTTGACTTGATGAATATATTTGTTATGTTTTTCCCTGTCCACGATTAGCGCACCCATCTGAATAGTTATGCTATGCTATCAGGTCAATGTTTATCGAAATTGACTTGTTTCATGTGTGTCCAATTACAGCCCATTTGCGATAGAATTTAATCTTTCCACATCGTCTCATGCTTCTATGTCTTTTGTTGTATTCGAAACAAAAAAAAACGTTTTTCTATTTTTTTGTTCTATGCACTTTTAATATCGTGCAGCAAATGTGAGCATCATAGGCTATTTCTAATCTTAAGTTGAACATCACCCACAATTGATCGCAGCTGTCGCATCCCCATAGACTTTCCAGTCGGCCCCTTTCGAAAAGAAGCACTAGACTCGAATTTCGCTCTCATTAGAGCTCATCAGCGGTGCATATCATCGCCACTGCCGGGACTCGAACCACGGACACACTGTTCATGAGGCAACCGTATTTACCACGGTTGTGTAAAGTTTTCTACGTTGCTTGTTACTTATCTGTCCATACAGGGTTGGATTAACACCCGAAATCGGCGACAGCTTCATCACAGAGCCAATTACCCACCAAAACGACTAACACCGTCGTCCATAGCATGATCCAGCTTCCGAAGGGAAGTCGAAGACAGCTGTTGTAAGACATCCTGGCCACCATATAGATCCGACCAACTGTCTTCCGTTGTCATGCAACAGCAGCTCTAAGAGTCCACATATATCCTATGAATTACGCAACGGTAAACAAAGCCGTGGAAGCATATTCCATGAAGTTATAATAGTTTAACCATCTTGTTTCTTCAGGTATCTCACGCAGCCGTTGTCACCATGCCGTATGGTGTACACACCAAGATAACACGAGTTGCATTCTTACTGTTATACTACGTTATCTAAAACAATTAGTGTCTTAAGTTTGACGAAAACGATTTCCCATTTCGCATCGACGCACAATAAATAAGAAAAGATATGTGCTTTGGGGTAAAAGATTAATCATAGTGTAATAAGTTGGAAATAAGCATTACAGTCTGACCTAATTGTTGTTTGTTTGTTCATTATCTTTTTGGATCAACCGCAACAGAACAGATGACGCAATGTGATTCAATCTAGCGATAACCAGTTTGGTAGTTTGTTTTGATTTCGTTGCACTCTGTCCCTAACAACAGCACTTAGTTTAGGTCTAGTCGAGCAAGCAGATCGTCGCAGTTTTCTCAGGTTGTATATTTGGGGTCTTCTTTTCTAGTAGATCTAAAGAGATGTAATAAGGCCTTGATGTACAGGACTGAAGTTGTCATTACACTTATGTTTAAGTGCTTCCGTGTTGCGCCCAAGCTGATCCCATCAGACTAGACGAAATTTCCGGTGAGTCGGCCAATATCCACCTATGCACAACCGAAATCATTGGCGTTTTCCGTCTCTTTAGTAAGCTGGAACGGCTCGGTCTTAATACCAAGAAAGGAATGAATTGACTTTTAGTGTACGTTAGCTGGTATAACTGGTCGGAAAGACACGAATGTTTTTTCATGGTTGTACTCGCTCATCAAAAGTGCGTACTGACTTAGCATTACTTATTCGTGTTACAGGACAAACGATGACGTTACAAGATATCAATTCGTGTACAGCACTCAAGTCAATCCATACATTTCAGTGAATTCGAGTTGTACAAGAAAATTACTGTCAAATTACTCAGTATTCCCTATTTGTGTCGGTCATCACAATGTTTACAGAAGTTATGGGTGAGTTGTTTATCACACGAACTATCGGTCGACAGCTAAGGATTAACTATCCATACGAATCTCAATATAAAAATGATTGGTGTGGAAAGGAACTTTGACTCACTTCAAGTTTTCTTTGCAATTTCCACACACCAAACATTGTTTGTGATAAAACCCGTCGGGTGTGTACATTCCATCATTTGGCAGAATGTGTTCACTGCACAAGGCACAAGTTCTGTCACCCAGCTGGAATAAATGGGAACAGGATGTAAAGCTGTCTAACAATTAGTTAGCACTGTGTGCATATTCACCTCTTGAGTCACTAATAAATGAAGCGTACTGTTTTGTCCTCTTCCATATCCGTAAACAGATACTGGTCAAAACTTCACAGAAAAGCGTTCGAAACATTTTACTGAGTTTAGAAGGTCAACGACCTCCCACCTGCATATAATCTATCAGTTATGTTACATTTTAATGAATAACTCATATGAATCCACTTATTACAATGAAACAGTTTACTGTTTACTTCTCACAACAGAGGAAAACACATTTTTGTTGAAAATTAGCTGACTGGGTTGGACGGTTCGGCTGATTTTGTAAAATAACTGACTTCAAATCAAAGGTGTGCACTTTTACCCACCTATTCAAAAGTGAGTAGCTTAGCAGGAAATTACTTTTCGTGAGCTCTCTTGACCCTCTCTCCTGTAACGGAATTTTGATCTCATTCCATTTTACCGCCGGAGACTTTCATTGCTTTAGTAATATAATGCTCCCTCTGGTCTTGTGACTTTACAACATGACCATATGTGTTTATTGCCATACTTTTAATCACATTCTGCCTGGCGGATTCGACCCACGTTTTATTAGTTGGTGTGACGATTGTCAGCAATGCAGTCCTACAGTTTAACAAAGCTTAAAAATGTGTTTGATTAGCGTTAGTTGGATGTGTGTGTCGGTTTGCCGGTAGATTCTAACCACCTGCTCCCCAAGGAGATTTCTTGCTCTGATGTCAAGTTGGTGATGGTTAGCGAAAGAGAATTAACAAGATGAAATAAAAACATGATGGGCAATAATGACCGTCATGTGTTCAATTTGTAAACGTGATCAAATTCATGTTGGAACGCTTCTGAACAAGCACGGTTAGTTCGACACTGACGGAAAATAAAAATAGTCAGCTGATTGAATAAACAGCTCTAAGTTAAAAATTCTAGAATTAAATGGCCACCTCACCATTTTTCTTGCAATCAAAGCCCTTACCGATCGAGACTTTTTCCCGTACCAAACTTTAAAGTTTATTTGAACAGTCTTCATTGTTTGAACTATTCAAATCCAACTTACTAGAGCCCCATGTTATTTCGCCGTTTACTTCTAAGAGAACATGCCTTCCTCCCATCCACGCTACTCACCGCATACACACAAAGGTAGACAGGGCGTAGACACATATGCATACACACTAAGTAGTCAGCCATCAACGCCATGACAACCTCATCCTTTGTTTCAGTTATATTGAAACATATCTCCTTTCGACAATGATAAAGTTGTTGAAGAGAACCCAGTACTTCAAACCGTGTAGGCGGTTTTTTCCTTAAGCTGCACATGTGTTATTGGTGTAGCTCACAGCTGATTGGAAATTATTGACGAAGTCTGTAGCTCTGTTCTCCAAAATCGATTGCCTGCCACGAACTTCCAATGTAAAATAACATTCAATGAAACATCTGTGTTATTGTGAAAAGACTGACTGACAATCAGATTTTGATTCAAGATAGATCGTGCTCTTTAGCCTGTTTAGGCAGCCAGCTCATCGTGTGATCGAGAAACTTTACTGCGTAACAGCAAGAAATAAAGGAATACACAACAGTGTACTGATTATGTGCGAGTGGAATTTTATTGATGGCTGCATCTGAAAGTGCACCATGAATTGAGGCGTAATTTTAATGACATAGCTGAAGACTGTTGTTCTAATATATACCGTGTACAGTGACTCATCTATTTAGGGTTTTTTTCTTTTTGAAAGTGAGTGATATGTGAGCATACATTTCCGACACCATGAATGAATCCTTGGTTATTGTGACAACGTGTTATGTGCAAAACTGTCCCCTCCTTAGGTGTCCCATGTAACTATCAGTCAAGTTTGAACCAAGAGTCAGTCATTCCAAACCCCCATTAAGGTGGTATTGAAAAATTGTTTTAAATTTGAACTATGTGTTCAGCGTTTAACACAAAACAATTACAGCAAGGATTTTCCTTAGAAGTCCAGTCTCTATATGTCACGGATCAATATATTAACTTAAAAAATCAATGGTCCATAATACCAGGTTGCTCGCTGATAGTGAAGAAGTACCATAAGTTAATGTGAGATGGCCTTTATAAACAGGTTCTCCAAAAGTGTCAACATATCCCGAACTGCCTTCGAGCTGATATGTTCACAACGTAAGACAACTCGACTCAAGCTGGTTAACCAACCACTCGTGTGATGTGATTAACATTAGACCTTTGATCGGTAGGAACAGCATATGTTGCTTGCGGACCTTTGAAGTGTCATGCGGACAGGAGACAAGAGGGTTTGCTGGTCTCCGTAAGATGAATTCAACCTTCGTAATGTGTTGTAACTTGATATGCGGCCCACGAGCGCGTAAAACAGACAACGGAATAACGGTTAGTGGAACGGTAGATAACGGAACGACG
>LUCH01001847.1:84121-112961 GCA_013368495.1 Paragonimus heterotremus
GATTTGAACTTGGGGTTGTACCGCGACTTGAAGGAAGAGGAACCACTGTCAATATGCTGGGATTAACAAAATTCGTCCTTGTGCCCCAGTTGACCACAGTGAGAGCAACGGTGCCGTCTGAGAGGACAGTCACGATGAAAGTGCCAGGCGCCGCAATGCCTGCACGGTGACGGAGGTGACTTCTTGGCGTATGAGCGCAGGCGATGCGGGGAAATGAGTTCCTCCTCGACATAATGATATCACCGGTTATTTGCTTAAATCTTTTAGCGGTCTGGTGACACCACAGTATGAAATTTTTTCTTGAATTTTTGCCTTTTGGAGTTCATTTCAATTGAGCAAAATCCTTTCCACCCTATTATTTATTGACTGTGATTTTGATTTGTACAGACTAAAAAGATGGGTTCCTTTTTTAACGTTCCCTTTCACTGCATTGACCTGGTGATCAATTATGAATAAAGTACGTTTGTCATGATCCATTCAGTTTGAAAATAGCTTTACTAACCTATGTCAGATGATGATTAAAATCTATTATTGATAAATAGATGTTGATGGCAGATTAAAATTCAAATCTTCGCGGATGTTGATCTACATTTCTAACATAACGGTTTTTAGATCACTGGGCAAATATTTAAAGCACGTTCACCAGGAGCCTTTTAGGATGACGTTCAACAGAGGAGCTTGCTGGGCATACACAACTGTATACCAGATCCAACGGAACATCTGTCAATCAACCCAAAATGATAATGACTTATCTTGACCAACAACTACTCGCCAAGTTGCCTACAATTTTCATTTGGTAGGAATTTCTAAAAGAATTTTGAAACTATGTTCAGAACTAAACATAATCTCACAAACTGACACCGCATGATACTCAGTTACTCAATACTTTAAGTTAGACGACATATCAAAGTGCGTTAGCAGTCCAACTGTCATCTTACTAATGTTTCCGAAGATGAATTCCCGTTTTTCTTCGGTACTGTTTTGTAAATAGAAAACAGTTTTACAGTTTAACGAGATTTTGAAACAGAAAAAAAGCAATAGTGAAATTCGAACATTTTTGTTACTAAGATGTTGGAAATCACATCATTTTGATGTAGGTGTGATATATGTTCGATGTCTGATCAATTAATCTATGTATTTTCAATCCCTACTCAGTCTCAATTTATGTCTCAAGAGTGGCTCGACGTACAATGAACGTGCTGTTGATTTGTGTCCTAGAACTCTGTTAATTCTAAGGTCAAAACTCAGTAAAATTAAAGCTGAATGACCTGACGAATTACAAATAAGGGCTTTAAACCTAACGAAAAAGCTTAACTGACCACAACTGATAGAATATTTCTGAAAATGTACTAAAAGCAGCACAATTATTTCTATTTATCAAACACTCATACTTTTCAAATCCTGACATCCGGCATACTCAAGGACAACGTACACCACAAACATCCTCATAGACAGATTACAATATAATGTCAAATAGTTTCATGCAAACACTAGAACGAACCGTTTGAACTTTGTTCACCAACGACGACTGATCCATTTGTTTTCCAGTTGTTTGTTTCAGTTGGATGATTTCTGAGTTCAAAATTTTGTTGAAAGGTTAGTTATTGCGCGCTTATTTCAAAATTACACTTAAATCCCAGTGAGTTATTATCACGTAACCAAGTTTGCTGTAAGTGGCAGTCTGAAAATGTTCACCTAGCACAATTTCTGGAAATTACTGCAGTCATTCTATTATTTTCGAGTGCGCACAAATCATGTCGTTTTGGGAAATAATCGAGCAAATATATGAATACTTACTTATCCGCATGACTTAAATCCACATGGCCGTTTCTTGCCAATGACTGTTTGAACTCTGATGAGTTGTTAATGGACGTTTGTTCGGAAGAAACAACCTAACACAAGTGAAGCAATATCGACAAGTTATGAATGCCAGTTTACAAGTGAAACCGATTACTATTCACCAAAGTTGAATCAATTTTTTCTGTGTTATCAGCTGAATAATTCAAAGACTTTTATATACTATGCTGGAAACTAGTGTGCGTTTGTTAATCTGCATTTCACACAAACTTGATAAATAGGTATTTTTTCCACAACTGGTTCATTTGAAAACAGCAATGACTCACATACTCGTTAGGCAACAGTCCATAGTTGAGGGAGTTCACTTTTCAGCTAAAGTACACTAGGTTGGTTTCAAGAACCACAGGAGGATTACAGACGATATACCACAGTAGGAAAAATGTAAAGTTGTGTAATAGTGGCTAGAAGTCCAGTCGAAAATCCGTTTTTGATTATATTTTGCTAATGATGCAGAGGTCCCATTTGACCCAATGGTTTTGGGGGCCTTATCTCGATGTCAAATTGGATGGCTGCAGTGATGTACATGTCTGTTGTCTTCAAAGCAACAAGGGACGGACAGTGAGACTGTAGGTCAGTTCAACCTATACGGGAGTGCTCCACTTCAAATGAATGAAGATTACATGTACTTGTGACGTGTTGATAAGGTACCTACGTTCAAGATTCTAGACATTGCTTTGGATACTTCGTTTTTATACATAACTTCAACAGTCGATACTTCCTACTTGATCATCTTTCGTTTCAGGGACTGTACACATCCGAGCTGTATTTTCAGAAGTTTATTTGTGACTGTATTAATCGTTTGCATACATCTATTTTCTGCTAAAATTTGACTACGTTCATCAGTGCATTGAAAATAGGCTTTCTACTCTTTTGTTGGTGAGCGTGTACCTTCTTGGAATGTACAAGTTTAAAACACGTTGAGATTTCCCTGTAGGTTCTTTATTTCCTGCTGTTCTCCGTAAACCAGACAATTTTTCAGTCAGTTGATCTCCTTTCGAACGCATCTCACTGGTAAGTTTAACTCTCGGATCTATTGAGCTCACTTGGTATAGGGAGAGGTTTGGTTTGCTCTTTTCGGGTTCCAGAAAGTGTTTTGTAAAGGCAGTGCTACATTAGCTCATAGTTGATGGAAAAAGCCTCCTAACAAATACTCATCCAAATTTTCCATGTACGCATTTGTCAAAAAAAGCGAATAGAGTAGTCCAAAGCTAAGCTTTGATATCGGAAATATAGTCTGTTTTCATGTGTAAAATAACACTTGCTGAAGCGTACGGCTCTGGTTTGACAATTTGATCAGCTATGACTTATTGAGATACTGTTTTTCGGACAAAATAAACTTTGCCATTTTCAAAATGGTCTGTTTCCACAAACTCATAAAAAGCGACGTAATATTAAAGTCTTTGATTACCTCGTTGTAGCATAGATGGTCCGATTAAAAATCACTACAAATTCGCAGGAGGGCATTTTCTTCTGAATAAAGTCCCGCTAATTAGTGGTTTCAATACTGTTGTGTAGTTTGCAGGATGGCGACCCTGCGCTGTCTACGACCGATCTAATCGGAACGACTTCCGTGTGGAATTGGATGGTTCTTCGTGGATCAAGATATTCCATTTTATTTGGCCCAAACTATTAGTTTACTTGCAGCAAATACTTCCAAACCTTTTTAACTGCTCCTGATAGAAACAGTAAATCGATGTATAACTCGTTTTGTTTGTTTTTACTTCCAAATGTTCACTTTATTCCTTCTACAAATGTTATCCTTTCCATGATTATTCTGAATGTTTTACCAGCCTAAGATTCCATTGTTGTTTTATCTTCTCGGAAGTTAATTAGCACGATTTGTTTCAACCTTACCACTTAAAACTCGTTAATTATTAACCCTACGGATGTCAACTAACTACGTAAATGCTATTTCTGCACTCTCGGAAAGGATTTTGTTGACGACTGATTTAAAGAATAAATTTACTCTCTGTCTGTAAATGTACTGTTGGCTAAGTTAAAATCCACCTCCAAAGGTTATCCGGTCCGACATGTCAGACACGCTGTAGCAAGTACTAACCGGCGTAAAATCCCTGATCAAAAGGTGTTTATATTTTTCGTAGGTTGTTATAGCTAGAAGAGGTTATATCATTCCCAAAACGTCATTAAGTCAGTCTGATTGAATCCCTGATGGAATATACCGAGAATACTGTAGATTAGACAAGAGAGCCGCATATTCTTCGCCGTTAACAACATCGTCATCTACAGCGGGATGATCGCACACCAATATCCCGGAAATACTCGTGTCAGGCACATCAGTCCGCATATTTTTCGTCCATAAACTTTAACATTTCTGTTTCGAATTCTTTTTAATATCCTTGATATTTAAACAGATAAATCTACTACACACACAATTAGGAACATTCGTTTCATTCTAAATTTGATTTGTTTAAAATCACCTTGAACCGATAGAACTGTCTAATGTTCGCTGAGGTTAATCTCCAATATTTTCTCAAATAAATTGAGTGACACTGAACACATTTACTCATTACTAGACAAACGAGAGTTCCTGATTTGCATTCTTCGCTTGCTGATGGCGAATTGAACTAAAACGTTGTTTGCTGCATCATCAGTTAACTAGATTATGTTGCATGTTACTATTTACGATCTATACGAGAAATTCCACACTGTGTCGGATCGATGCGAAGAGTATTAAATAGTAATCTTGACAAAATGATGCATGACCGGTCTATTAAACACTTGCTGGTTGTGTACAGTATGCTTTAATTGTACAACTATGCGTTCACAGCATTAGTAAATTGATGGAGAATGATTAATCGTTCGGTGATATTTGCGCTGGAATTCGCTACTACGTATAGTACCGCATTACGACATGGTTTCAAGAGAAGCAACTAACTATGCAGTTTTGTTACTAACGGCGTCGAATCAAATCTGCAGCTAGTATTTCTCCGGATAATGTTACGTGTTTCCAATAGAACGGAATGCATTTGGGCGTTCATTAATTTTGAAAGGAACCTAATACAAAGCATGATTTGGTATTAAGCGTAAATCAATCTTTCACTCACAGGATCCTCAGTCATTTGACATTCTGAAGTGAAAACACTTGGAGAGGGCACTGTTTAAAAAAAAATAATGTAGTCTGTTTACTCTGCAAAAGCGTTTTGTCAACAAACGTCTTCACCAATGAAAATCATAATGTGATTGTTCTTATGAAGCGTTCAACAGAAAACAGACATCAACCTATTTCCGGTACTGTGAAGTTTTGGAAACCTTAAGAGAACTGAACAAATACCGCACAGTACATTAGTTAGGAGTATTTGGTTAAATACATGTTTGAAAGTCTATTAACAGTGTTATTTCCTTAGAAAATTCATGTTAATACCATCTTGCAAACGGTTTGAAAGGATCCACCTAAGCTTCATATCATCCTACCGTGCTCTTTTCAGTGCAAAAAATGTTATTCTGCTGTTAAATGAAGTCGACTTTGATGATTGAGGTGATCGACACTACAGAGATTTGAACTACGAGACGCATCTCGTCAATCTTTTCTGTCGCGTGTGTTTTTGTCCTCAACTTATTTGTGAAATGAGAACAATTTAGATCGAATAGTTGAGCCTGTGTCACATGATTTGCAATATATGAATAATGCCAATTTATGGAGGTTTCCTCCTCAAGTATGTAAAAGCAATGCATTGCTTTCATTTAAAACTGAAATTAACTTAAGCCCTGTTGGTTAACAACACAGAAACTGGACGCGGTATTTCAGTTGTAGTCAAGTCCTGTTTTTCAACCTGCCATTGTGGGGTGTAGACAAAAAAGGAACAGTCACGTGCTAATATGCTCAATGCCTAGGCACTCATCAGAGAGTAGGGCCTGTTGAACGTCTGACAAAGCTGGGATAAACGTTCACAACTGTGAGCAAGATGTTTGAGTGTTAAGAACTACTTTCATGTGCGTTGAGCTATTAACAAAAATTTACTTGTACGACATGGTGGGTAAACAAACATTTACAAATGGAAAACTGACGAAAACATTTAGACAGATACATATGCTCAACTGTTAACCTATAGGAGTACTCGAAGACGGTTACCAAGATGACTGCGGCCGTTCGACCTTCATGTATATGTCGATAGAGTAGGCAGAAGCGACCACAAATGTAAATAGTGTTTCCGGCATTGGGTAGACCGTAACTGGAAGAGTTATGTCTTCCGAGACCAAAATCAAGTTTGAAACAGTAATATGTCCATTCTTCTCTTCTGGTTAATGGCCATGACTGTTGTAGTTTGGAATCACATGTCGAAAGTTTATTTGTAACCGTTCCAATGTCATCAGTCATTCTAGTACGAGTTCAAGTTGGATTACACTACCCTTCTACTACCCGCATCCGGACTCTTTAAAAAGCAGCCACATCATTTTTGGATACCGAGTAAACGTCTGTGCCTTCATTTTTATGAGGGCAGAGAATAGACACTGTGAAAAAGACTTGGATTAAATCATCCCAGTTGGTTGAGCTTTCTGTCATGGTTGTACACAATACTGGCAGACCTAAATATTCTGTCTTCAGTATTCCTGGGTCTTCCTCATGTTTCGTGACTTTGAGCATATGATCTTCCTGGCAATGATGAGCATATGTTTATTGTTTATACCTTTGAACCTAGCGGTGTTAAATGGTGTGTGGTTAGCTATGGACCCAAGATTAAGTAAAGTCGATTCGTTCCGAAGCGCATCCACATTGAACGGACCGATATGGTATTGAGCTACCGATGTAGAATAGCGCTGATAGATTAGCAGTGGTGGGCAAATTAAGAACGAACGGGATAGAACAGAAAGTTCACAAAGCAGGCTACGGGTTAGAAACAAGGCAGGTAATTGGTCGTTGATTCTTTATGGAGTTACCAACGTAACAGACCTCACAAGGTCACGATTGCCGACATTCTTGCAGGTAGCAGGTTGAAATCACTGACGTTCAGGACCACTTTGTGTGAGACATTGTCCAGCAAGAGAACCAAGGAAAATAATTGTCGTTTGTTACGTTCTTCCATTATTGTCAACGTTCCGAGAAGCATTGCGTTCTAGTTCGTAGAAAGTAATGGCAGTTTTTTCAAGTCACAAGGACTTCAGTTTGTCGTACGCGACAGTACGCTGCTTTAGTCCATTTAAGTTAATGGTAAATTTTTCAAACGGAAATTAGTGGATTTCCGCTTCTTATTCTACAACCTACGTTGGTGGCTTCTGCCAACTTTTTCTTCCCGTAGCCAGATTACAATGTGTTTGTATATTTCAAAGCTGTAAATGACATATCGTGCAGATGTCCACATATTTTGCCAACTACGCAATGGCAGTGATTAGTAAGGTCTAAAGACAGGCTGTAATTTTAAACTAAAGAACTGATAGGTCATCCCCCACCCAACTAACAATACCGAGAAACAAGTATGTGTTCAATAAATTTCTGAAAAAATATTATTGTAAATCAATGTAACAACCGGTGAAAGTTTTAGCAAGGACAAAAATCGACTGCATTGCTTCCTGTAAAAAGGTACCGTTTAAACTGTCCGCATAAATACGGCTAGTACTGCCAGCTATTGGCGGTATTCAAACGAAGTCAACTAGACTCCCCTTGCAAGCATCGGTAAAAAAAAAATATTTTTGCAACCAATCAATCATTTCAGTAAGATCGTATGGAGACTTTATTCATCGAGAAGGTTTGTAACATCGAACGCAATTCAATACGCCTGGTACAATTGGCTGACACTTCTACCACGAGCTTATCGTTGCATATATGTTCAACTGTTTCAAACATCAAAGTGATTTTTACAAATTCTCCTTCCATTTAACTGTTTGTCGTCAGTTAGATTTCAGTACAAGAAGAGAAGCCAACTATTTGTCAAATCAGTGAAATCAACTCACATTCATTTCCGTATTCAGTGGAGTTTTCTGCTCGAAAACGATTCTCATTTGCTGTGAGGCTGTAATTGCTAAATCTGAAATATACGCAACAGGACGATTGATGACAATTACGAACGTTGACTGCTAAAAACACTAAAACTTCGTTCACTATGGACAAAAGTTACGTTTGGGAACGGTTTTTATTCTCTACATCCCAGAAGCTGCTTTATCTGCGTACGGTCATCAAGTCAACATTCGAATTAATGACCCTGATTTGACTGATCAAAGTTCTTATCCTATATTTCCTATAATCAGATCAGTATCGCTTGGGATGAAGTACTCAGGTTACCGGATTCCACTTGACTACGGTACATCTGACGAATGAGCACACTCTAGTTATTTGTCAATCCCCTTGCGAATGTAAAAAAGATAAAACGATTTCCACCGTCACGCCACAAAACACACAGCTTGTCAAGGCAAGCGTTTCCAAAGTTAAAACATCACTGGTGATCTACGTTCACATTAGTCATTCCATTCGTTTCAAGCAATCATTCTGAATGTGATCATTCACGACTGCGTAGATTTTCGTGTGCTTCCAATATTGTTCTGTTGTCTTCCGTTTATCCTGAGAGGGTGGCTTAGTGTGAAACTAAACAGCAAACCGTCACGGGAATCCGGTTTACGCTTAAGAAGCAATCAAGTGTCGTTTTAATCACGAACAGTAGACTGAATCATTGGTTCGAAAGTCGGCTATGTTTGTACGCCACGTGAAATGTAGAAGTAAACTTACAAGCTACAAGGAAGATCTGAACAAACAGACCATGATGTTAGTTCGAATAAATGTTGAATTATGATCGGGGTCCACAACGGGGCAGTAGATAACACATTTCACTAACATTAATCACAATACGTTGAAAATTTCCTTTTGAAAACAACTTCGTTTGGAATGGTGATTAAACATACAGTCCCAAAGACCCACAAAAAAGGTGCGTTGTTTCTCTGAGTAGCACGTTTTAACATATAGACGGAGCATGTACAGAAAAGAAAAAAGCATGTGATCTGTGGAAAAGCAAGGTTTAAATGTAAATTATCTATAACTTCGCTGAATCATAAGTACCAAACTAGTCTAGAAAGCAAACTAGACAGTTCTCACTCCGAGTATCCCAATGGCTGCTGGATGCATGTTTCAGGGACCATTCACGAATCAGGTACTTTAGCATGCAACACGGTGGTTCGTCTGTTGAACAAACATTAGATTTCATGGAAATTCTTGAATTTCTCATATGCCAGACAGAGCATTCCTTCTGCCGGTTCACGAAACGAGTTTAAAACGGATATCCACAGAGAGCTAAATTGCAGTCCGGTCGCTTATCGTGAAGTTTGGCTAACTGAGAATTTTAAGCAAACGGAAACCGCTTTTGCCCCAAAGAACGTGGGTAACCTGTTCAAGCTTAACCGTACTATTTTGATCTCGAGCGGGCATTTTTCAAAGAAGATGGGGAGGCGTTAGTACACGCCTTGACTCAGTAGTTTCAACTTCATGAACTACAGAGGACATCCTTCTTTGCCGAGGTCAGTAGATAACACTTCACTTATTCAAGAAAGATGGTGATGAATGAGTTTGACCCAAATCATTGCTAGCTGGCTGGCATCCATCGTACTTCGTCCATTCATTGCAGCTCGGGAGACAAACCTTAGGGAAGAACAGGCAAGGTTACATTCAGGACGAGGATGTATTTGGTCAAGTTTTCATCCTCCGCCAAATTCTGGAGCAGCGTCTTTCGTAATGCCCGCCAACAATTGCCGTACCTTTGATACTAAGGATGCGTTCGACTCAATGAACCTATCCACACTTTAAGAGTTGTTCAAACTCAAAGGTGTGCCGAATAAGTATGTGAACATACTGTCGGTGCTCTATTCTCATACTCCAGCTCAGGTTAGGGTTTGCGGTGAACTGTCTAACAGTTTCAGCACCAGAAATGGCGTACATCGAGAATTGTCTAATTTCACCATTTTATTTAATTCTGTCAAAGAGAGCTAAGAGCTATTTTGTGCCCTACTAAACATTTCAGAATGCGCTTTGCAGTCTCGACGTGAAAAGTGTTTCTGCAAGACTTTTGTGTTGACGTGAATTTAATGCTGCATAGTGCACATGTAGAGCTAATTTGCGATTGTTTTTTTTGCTCAAGAAGCTGTATCGGCGGCAGCAGAGGTGTATGGAATAAAATACACGCTCCTGTCTCTAAAGCCAACGCGGTATTCGCTAATCTAGGACACTTCTGGTGGCAGACAGGCATCTTGGTGGGGCGTAATGATCAAGTATATAAGGCAACAACGAGAACTGCATTGTTTTTCGTAAACGAAACCTGACCGCTCAGGCTGGAAGACATGAGCGGCCTTCACAAATTCTATCATCAGTGCGTGTGTTCAATCGCTTGCATCTGGTGGCAGAGGCTAGTAAGCAACGAAGTCGTTAGAAAGCGGGTAGTTGGTCATCACTGCCGAACTGGTTCTTCTGTTCAGTCTTTACATTTGCACAGATGTAAGTCATGTACTAAGGATATCAGTTAGTCGTCTGTCACAAGAAGCACTGTTTGCCGATGTTACAGCCGACTGAGGTAAGGTGCGAGACGGACAAATGACGACCTGACATCAACCAAGAATTTGGCTACTGTAAATCGCGTTTATTTCCCGTGCTGGGAACATCACGACTCACAGCGTCCGTGGCTGAAGACGTTAGGACAGATGGCGGCTAATCGGGCTCACTGGCGTGAAGGCTGTCGTTATTTGACTGAGCTTTCTGTGAAGTAAGCCCCCCTAATGACGAGGGTTAGTAAAAGCTGCAAGGAAGCTGTATTGTTGATGACATCATACCCTCATGCATAATTCAGTTTTTGTATGCGAGGTGTAATCACCTCAATTTCCAGTGTTCTAATATAAACGTAGTTACTCCTATTAGTTAGGTTCCTTTGTATGCCATTCTATTTTATTTTTTCTTCCACTTGACGAAAGCATGTTTTTTCATGGTTGTATGACAGTTGGCATTAGTGAGAACCATTGATGTATTGCTGTATATGATGATGACAGCGATAATAATGGATCCATCTGTGTTTAAAGTAGCTTGAAAGTTCATCGAAGCTCATGTGTTAAAAAAACTACTCAAAACTCGCATAGAACAATCAGATGGTTGCAACGCTGAGAAAAATACATTTTACTCAACATCTCGAGCAGCTCTATTTCATATACTTGCATGTCTGAAAAATCTTCCTACGGAGTATCACCTACATTCAGGTCAGTTCGTGCGTTTACTGAGACGGTGGTTCTATGAGTGTTTGAAACAGTGGGTTCCGTTTAAAACTTTTATCAGAGCAGAAAGAAGATATACGTAGCAATATGTTAACATTCACAATCGCAAAACATGCAGGTTATATACAACGGACAAAAATGCTCCGTCTTCACGAGAAGAGCCAGAGTAATTATCAAATTGGCTCCAACAGATAATTCAGCGATTAGAAAGTTCCACACAATTCAGGTTCACAAATTTTGATCAGTTTACTCTGCAATCTGTTGATTGTAGTTGAACTGTACAATATAACTAGACGGCTCCTCATAGTTACTAGCAGATCCCGTGTTTTATGGACGCTTTGACCAGTCCTATTGGAGCAAAAGCAGTAGATTCGAGTGTTTTTAGACTATGTTACATCCACACCCCAAACAGGTTATGGAGTACTTGCTTCCGGTGCAGTTGTTATGACCGCTATGCGGCTGAGCTCGCTTGGGACACGGCCGATTCATCACACTGCGCTACGACCACATTTGTGCAATGCTCTACCGATGCATTAATGATGAGTTCTACCAAAAGCACAGCTTGATTCTAGAGACTTTTGTAGTCAACTGGTCGAAAAATTCATGGAACTGCAAAGATTACAATGAAATCTGAGTGGAACGCAGGTTTTATCAACTAACCGCTTAGCTTCTCACCAGAAAGGTTGCCTCGTTCTTAAAACAGACATGTCCATGGATGACAATAGCCGATGGTTTGTAGTCACACAGTAATTTGCTTCATTATTGATCTATTCAAATCTTTTGCCCACTCTTTCGATAAAATAACAGGAGTACAATAAATACCTCAAGATACAAAATTTACCATTTGCGACAGAATTAACTCACAAGGGCTTCTTCGTAAACGGGTTAGCATTCCCCTTCATACGACGAAACGGGTCATCCTCAGGCCATCCAAAAGCCTGACGAACGACTGTTTCACATCTGAATCCACTCATTGAATAAACCTGTTATAAATTGGCAATACACATTTTACCTCATTCTGGATATAGGACGAATCGAAAATAAGTGTGTATACAATCTTATTCAAACGTAGAATGGTTAAAACCACTGTGAAAATAGAACAGACAGTGACAGTAGCATGATTTGTGCTCACAAAAGTAAACTAATTTTGCCTGACTAATGTAGATATTACGAATATTTATCGGTTTTACTAGGTTATGTGCAGAAATCTGGATGTATCCAGGTGGACGGCCTGGAGTAACAAAATAACTAATAGCCGTTATCCACTCCAATGCACACGATCAGTTTCTGAAAGAACATCACGGATATAGGGAGGAGATAACGGGACTGCGCACACTGTCACGTGTGTTGTAATATATGGATGAACAAAACGATGAGATTTTCGAGACGTTCCATAGAAAGACTAACAGAAAAAAGAAAAATTAGTGGAAAACATGTTGGTGAAACCGACCATTGCAGTAATATGGTTAGGTAAACAAAGAGAATCTCGAAAATCAATTGGTAGCCGGTCTGATGGAAACCATGAAAAAAAATACAAATGACAATATTCATTGAAGCCGGAAGAAAAAGGTGTAAATACAGGTTGTATTTAAGGACACTTAAAAGTAATCAGTCTGCCGTACGTTCATATAATTATCACTGGACCGATATTTTGTCGATGCATGGTGACAATAATGTGTATAAGCTATCGAGTAATGCCTTGCATTCAGATATTAACTAGTACAAATATATGTTTTATATCTTAATTAACTGTGTTATTTTCAAAGTTTGCTCTTCTTCTGGAAGCCATTTAAAAAAATTTCCACGAGCAGCAATATTTGTTCGGAGATTACACTCTGTCATCTTAACGTGGTACACATCGAGCAAACGAACCAGCACATGTTTCACGCATTACGGAACTAACTAAGATATTTGTGATATCGATCGGTGATATTAGTTGATATCTTCGTTGGTTTTCGTTCGTGCTTACATCTATGTCTCGCTTTTTAAAACTAACCGCCACGAAACGCAACTTGGGATGATGCTGATCATGAGCGGTGTACACAAACATTTTTAGATTTAAATAGTTCAATGGACACTGGGGAATTTTGGTCCGGTTTAGGTGAACGAACCAGGGTGTCATTTACGTCACACCTGTTAGGACAGCGTGCACTCCAGGAATGTACCAACTTCAAGCATTGCTTAATTATTTCAGTAAACAATATCATCTGACAGTCGTTGGTTTGATTGTGATCTCGACTTCTGAACGGCAAGTGATTCAGTAATATTCTCATCATCGAATCTAGATAACAGACTGACATTTTTAAGTTGAACTGAAGTAGCCTAGCTTACTTACCAATCACAAGTAAAAAATCCATTGTCTAACGTCCACATACTTGTTAAGTTTTCCTCGATGTTTTAACAGTGTTCAGATTGTGGGTATGGTCTGGAGACACAGTAGTCGCAATCAAAGGAACAGCTTAAATCTTGCTGACGGACATTCTGCACAACAAATTGAATGATTGCAAATTTCACGAAGATAACTGCGCGCCACCATACAAACGCTGATTGATCTATCTGGAGCACACCTAAGTCAGTACCATTAGCAAGAGATAGCTGGTTTCTATACAACCTTTTCATGGATCGAGTTCGACACTGTCGAAGCAAAAGTGGTCGATGTTTGGTATTTTTTTAAAGGCTGAAGTCAAGTGGACGTGTATTTTGACCACCAAAAAATGTGCAGGTCGTTCATGATGTGCCTTTACCATCTCATCCGTTAAATCAGTGTCCTAACGAAAGGGCAACACATTTTTGGTCATATATTCAAGAGAAAATGTATGAGTGTCCACATTGACATTGTTAATAGAGCTATGTGTGATCGCAGCCAGCATAGGCAATCACGTCGTTTTTGTGGATGACGATTGATTGCCCAAGATTCTGAGCAAGATTTGAAAATGCAAGAATGTTCCTCATAATACAGCTATTAAGTCGACTCAAACTGCAACGTACTCCATTTCGCAGAAACCTGTAATCACTGCATATCATAAAACTGTGCCCAGAATATTCATTATGTTAGGTCGACTAGCTTATCATGTTAAGAGGACATAAGTTGTATATGTAGGTCAGCAAAGCGTCAGTATTGACAGAAGTACTAACGTCATCATGATCACAGACGGCAAGTATCACAAAAATATGGAAATACAAATGTTCTTTATGAATCAAAGTATACAGTCGAAGCGAGAAACGTTCAAACACAACAGTGTATCATAGTATGTTTTGCCAAGACACGTTCAGTCATTCGCAGCGAGTCAGTATGCTTTGTTAGAGACAAAATCGCATTAGTTCAATCCAAATCACCATACAAGTTTCAGATAAAGTGCTCATTTCAGTGAAGCAGATCCTTTGCGATCATATATAAAATAACTCAGTATGAAGATTGTACAACCTTGTGGAAGAATTACGTTGTTATTTGGTTTGTCACTTGGGGTAGTTTATTCATTTGGGTTTGATAGTCCACTACCGTAGTTTGTCACGTAAATTTATATTAGTCTGAAGCATGTAAAGTTTCTGTCTCAGTCACAACAGGCCTTCAACATACTAAAACATGTTGTTATCACCAATGTACGCAGGCTGTCCTTAAAGGTTACATAACCAACAACCAGTGGCTCCAGTTTGAGTTGTTCAACCCCTTCAACATTGCTTATTAAACAATAAAATGAGCCGATGTAAAAAGACTTCATTACAACAATTATTCGATTCTCCACCGCAGTGATGCGCGCCAAATCTACCAATGTCTATTCGACGTAATACACTAGTTCAACTGAAGCCTCAGTGATGTCCAAAATAGGCAGTATAGATCAGTGCTTGTACTAACATTCGGCGGGGTATTCTGCTAGGTGACTATTGTCTGCAGTGCCAAAAAACGACCTGCTGATTTTAGTAAGCTCAAAGTGCCTGGCTTCATCAATGGTCAAACGCATCCTGGCAACCAGTCCACTTATTCAAATTAAACCTAACAATTCTTGCCTAATCTTAACCTGAAACAGCTAGTGATCAGTGAAGTATGCTAACCGGACAACATCGGTCAGTTTTAGACGAACAGAAGGCGCTCTTTGTCGCGGAACTGCTTGCCCAGTTAGGGCCGAAAAAATCGGGGTGATTTTAAGTAACTCATTTGGTGGTTGTGCAATGAAATGCTTTGCAATAGCTGCCAGTGAGGATAAATCGAAATGTCATCAATTTGCAACTAACGTTTGCTGACAAAGAGTCAAGGGCAGCTCAATCCTTAACACCAGGCGAGCGGTAAATATTCCCGTATTTGGTCAGGAACTACAACTAATCTTAAGTACTGTTATCCATACTAATACCGCAAGCTCATGCTGCCATATAGTTGGTAAGAGTTTGTCAGTAATTGGATATTCCTTTAGTTTCTTCAAAATTCACACAGTACTGCACGTGCACATTTATTTACATGCTTGAATACCTTTAGTCAATATGGTAGCTAGTGGCTTGTCGCTGTACAAACCCTCCGATTTCATTTCAACTTTTTTCGTTTCTCTTCATCACCGATTACTTTTTAAGAAGTATCATCGGTTATCTTCTTACTGAGTAGCTGATAGTTTCACAATGCCATATGATTAGACGAACAGATATATATATACATATATATTGTTAGAAAGAATAGTTTTGAGACTAGGATTTATATTTCTTCGTGAAGTCTTATTTATATGTATATATATATAGGGGTATCATCAGAAGTACTCCCAAAATTTCAGTTGGCGGCATGTATATGGTCACGAACGCAAGTTTATAATACTCAAAGGAAACATAGTTTCCACCGGTCACGCCGACAGAACCTTATGGTGCAGTGATGACTGTGGCAGTGGATTCGCTGGGCTTCTCGCACTGATAGGTCATGAACCTGTTGAAAGCGCATCGTCAAAAAAGAGACGGCGAGTGCGACAGATGCAATTAGGGTCACTCGATTATGTATGCACAACCTTGTTTGCCTTTGTATCAACCAACGAATCTTATCGTTTAAAAAAGGCCCATCCTCCTTTTCAGAAACTTAGATCATGTTAGTCCGTTGCTCTTTCTTTTTTATACAATTTTGCCGGTACTTTGTACCCTGAAGTTTCTATAACGTCCCTAGTTCGAAATGGCATTTTTGTTTGTTTTTCTAATTTAGTAGAGGGCACAACAAAGTATTAGTGTAGTATTTCTTGCATTATATCTTTCACACTTTCCATATTTTACAACATGCCTTCAGGGTCACCTTAATTTTTTATTTTTCAGAAGTTACGCGGTTCACCCTCAGACTATCCTACCTTGAGCCTAACCAGTATCGGTCAGACAGATTAAAGAGACCTTCACTCACACGCTTCTTGGTCGTACTACTTCTGATTTATACTGGATACTGTAGTGAGTGGTACCTCCAATGTAGCAACACAAGGCGTTTATAATGATGTTTTTGTGCAGGCGTCCTTTGGCTCTGATTATTATGACAGGTTAGTTCCCAAATGGATGTCACAGTGGATATTAATGTGTAGAAGTTGGGCCATGGATGTCTGTTTCGTTCTTGACTATGTTCCTTGGTATACCACTTTCTGAAGACGTTTGGTTTCCGATTTCGAATTTTGAATCCTTTGTTTTCATAGTGTTGTGTAAACTCATTAATATCTACGGTGGCGTTGTTTCGATTTGTAGATAACCCTGATTCCTTTAAGCTTACAGTCTTCATACCTTGACTCATACCACTGAAGCACCTGATTTCTCCTAGAAAAAAAGAACCTCATCTTATGCAGCTATATGGCAAGCCAGCTTCAATCGGTTGTAATACCAAGGCCTGCATCTGCATGTTTCCTTGTCTTGTTTGGCCAGGGTGTAAAATAGATATTGTGTAAGTGAATGAAACTAAACGTAAGGCAGGCTAATCTGCAAAAAATGGCGATTGTTACGATCACTGTGACAACCAAATTTGACTTCACTTGTTAGCTATCGTGTATTCACACACATGTTGTGTACAGTATCGGTATTAAGTTGAAATTATGTTGATGTAACCGTCAAGGTCGACGATATCAGCACGATCGAAAGAAGTTGTATAGGAATAAAAGTCTATTGTTGTATAAATGTGCAGTATATCGATTTAAGTTGACCTCAATCCAGAGGAACATTATTGTACCTGGTAGATAAATTTTCTATCAAGCTGTACAAGTTGCATCAATCTAAGTAGCCGGCCGACTCTCAGTCAAAATTCTAGAAGGCATCATAGAACGTGCTTCCTAGATAGCCATCACAAATACTGCCATGCATAGTGAGTTCTGACTGTTAAATCCACAAGTGTCGTTATAATACAGACAAGAAAACTTTAATCGAAGGTGGAACTTTTCAGCAACCACCTAAAAGACATCAATCGATTTTGTAGACTTCGCTCAGCCTGATGGTACGGAGTTGGACGAAATTCAAGTGAACAAAATTCCATACGAATTTCTATTCAATAATGATAAGAAATACCGCAAGTAAAACTACCCATCACATAGTCAAGTTAAAAAATTGTACAACAAAGTAGGATTTGGTGAAACTGCTGTAGACAAATTTTCAACATACTTAACGATTAACATCCCCCTGAAAAGCCGTTAAGTAAATATCAATACTTAACAAGTCCTCCAAGTGTTGTTTGAAAGAATAGTTTTGAGACTAGAATTTAAATCCCTTCCTAAAAATTCACAGAAAGTAACATCATAATGTAAATAAAACTGAAAAAATGCTCGTAATAAACGGTTAACAGGTGACAGTCTATATTTCAGAAAGACCGTCGGCATACACAATGTTTTTGCCAGAAAACTTATTAATTGGGCTCATGTGAACAGTGGCTGACAAGACATAAAACAGTAGAAGTTTGTTGCTTACGCCAGACAGATTAACCATTTGTTACAACCTGTATTAGCTTGGAAACAGTGTGTGCGTTTACCATCATGTATAACATACATTTGCTCTAAAGTGCACTGTCAAAAAATACACCAAATCAATGTAAACTGTAATGTCGCCTCAATTCAGGTGTAGCTGTAATCATACAATAAGAGAATACGTGGTATGATCACTTCGATTATTCTCTAATTTACTTAAAACCGATAACGGTTTTCATAAACGGTAAAATGAAGATCAAGCTCTTCTATTTTCCGACATTCCGATAACTTCGTGTCGCGAATTATTCTGTTTGCACTGACCGCCATATTGCTGCTGCGTTAGAGATTATTTAATTCCACTCCAGTCAGGTCCCACTAGCCCAGTCGATTCTGTTGGCTCACGTTACCAACTTCTCAGATTTTGTGTCATCAACTCTACCATTGGGTTTCGTGGGGAATCACGACGACCATAATTAAAATAGTTTTTTAAAGATAAAAGTATGAGGTATTAATGGAATCAATATTAGCAACAACATATCTGCGATTGGTGTTATAAGTGACTGTTGTTAAGTAATTATTCAGAGCAACTTGACAGGACGTCTTTCAAAAACATACTACCTAAATTCATAGTGTTTGTTCAAAGCTGTCTACAAGTTTACAGTCAACCAACTATGCCACAAATGAGATCAGGCAGTATCCTTCATAACCCTCGCTCAAACATGGTCCCTACTTGACAGGCATTCAAATGAAATAACGTAACGTTTGCACTATCCTAAGTGTTGCCCTGTTATTGAGCAGACGTGATCAATGTATCTCGAAATAACAGTAGTTGTTGTGTTATGAAAGGTTAACCTGACGCAAAAAAAATAACGTTTTGTGCACGTTCTCCCAATATGAACATCGCTAATGATTGTAACAATTGTATGTAAAATTAAAACGATCACAAGCCATGTGATGCGGAAATTTCTTAGTAGACCTCCAGTAATACAAAATACTCCTCAAATTTATTTAATTCGTACTCACTGAAATACACGCGTTGTCTGAAAAAACCAAGTAGCCATTTAAAACGTTACCTTTTGCGGAAGACTGCACAAATGCGTCATTTTTCCTTATATTATAATAACAAAAACGACTGCCAAATAAAAGCGGTGAAATTCATAAGCAGTATATTAACCGGTTGAATTTTTACGATCTGAGTTAACCTACTAGTTCTACTTACTAGCGTTATCAACATTAGCATTTGTACTTACAAATGGTAAAGCTATACACACAACTATTTTAAAGTTGTTTTGGCCAGTGTTGTCACTTGACAAGTGGACAGATAAAACTAGTGTGATATTTATTGTCATTGGACAGATTTTCAGTATGTATCAGATTTTTATGAAAGATCTTCTTAAGAGTCGCGCAACACTTTTAAAAGAAACCGAATCGATTCATCAGCAGTCTCATTCAGCATAGAGAAAGTTTTTCAAATAACCAATCAACTGCTGAGAGTCTGTTGGGTGAGCAACTGTACTTAAGTCTATTTTTCGCAGTCTGCTCCTACCATTCTAATGTGTACAGGATATGCGATGTTTGTTAAATATTTATTGGATTCACCGGTAAATGCTTCGAAAATACTTTAACTCGTAAATGATTGCCGACACAGTCTGTCACAAATGTACTGCTAGTTAAATTACTGAACCTGTGCATTCTGTCATATGTTGCTGTTTCATCCAGTCATGAGCTATTCTGTAGTATCTTATCAATCCGTCATTTTGGATAGCATAACAGTTTGAAAACTTGTTGGTTACCTTGATGTCTTTATTTATGACAGCACTATGGGATCCACTGCATGCAAACCCATTCCTTTGTAATTTAAAGGACTTTGATGTTCAGCGACAAGTTCATAACAAGCGACAAACTCATCATCATCATCATCATCATCATCATCAAAACAGCCGTGAGCTAGACCACAAGGTATTGTGTTTCGAACTAGCGCCCGCCTTAAGAATAGAATATCCTAGAAATTGGAACGCCAATGAAACGTCTTTGAAAATTGAGAAAAGTTAAAATTAAAACTGAGGCCAAATAAAAAACAAAGTATTAGACAAAAGGACTAAAAATGGTGTGAATACAAGTATGCCATTGCCTACAACACACTGTCAACTCTGACAGCATTTTTGTCCAGCGATTTGGGTGATCACTAGGACCTCAGCCAGGCAGGCGACATCTACCCACTTTGCTCAATGGAGCAGTCAGGGTCTTCCTATTTCGTGACCACAAAGTGTCACCTAACTTTTGGGTATCTCAATGTGAAATACCCGGTGAGGTAAACATTCCGTTGCTTTGCACGGTACGTGGCCAAACTACCACAGGATGTATAGCGTGATTAGTTGAACAATTGGTCGCTCACTCCGAGAGTTGCGGAATAGGTGCCGGCGAATGGCCACATTGCTCACGCGATCAATTCGCTTGAAGTGGACCAATTGGCAGTGACAGCGATGGCGAAACATGATACAGCAATGGTCGAGCAATAAACTACAACGATTTCTAACGTGACTGCTATGTGAGATCGTCAAAGCTGGGTGGATTGTTTCCATACAACGCAGGATGGAACTCAAACAGAAGTGTCTGCAACTTCAAGAAATAGTACGTTTACTGACGAAAAAACATTTACACAATATTTATATGTATGTTTCTATTAAGATTTCCTTCGCAGTGTGGTACTGTGATCCGAACGCAGTTGGCTTCAACACGTATTAGTCGAACATCAACCTAAAACCCTGTAACCGAGGATAACGTTTGTGCTACGTTGATTTTATTTTATCATGAGCAGTTAATAAAATCCCTGCATCTGTTAATATGAAAGTAGTGGGCCCGAGTGAAGAAACACGTATGAAAGTTTCACTGGACAATTGCGTAGGTGCGAATAGTCATTACCAGCGTCTTCCGAATATCTCTGACCATGTTACCAATATCTTCTGGTTCTTCCGAAAAGCTATTTATCCCGGTTCTAAACAACTAAGTTCCGTAATATGTTTAAAAGGTTAAGAAAATTGCGTTTGCTGCAGACATCAGGCATCTGTAACAGAAAAACGGTGACACTTAGCTGCACATTTTCAGCAGTACTCAAAATTGTTGTCATCTTTTATTCAAATCCTAACCAAATACCAGTGACGACATCACAGCTGCGTTAGAAACGTAAGACAAAATGCTGTCCGTTTACAGATGGTGCAAATGTGTAAATCGAATCAAGCCGAAGTCCGAATTTTTTTCAGTCGAGTTCTTCCTAAATTATCAAATCTGTCAAACTACTTATCACTAATGAATCGAAAGTGATTCTGGTTGCAGAGAAATGCAGCTTTTTGTGTATCATGATAAGAATCCAAATTATTTATCTGAGCATTGATGAACAGCTCAACATACAAGCAGTTGAAAACTTATGAGTCCTGTGCATTCTAAAGATTTGCTTATACTTACACGACTATAGGATGGGTGGAACAAAACAGGTTTCAATTGGCTGTGTAAAATTCTCAATAGTGAAGGCTACAAGTACTTTTTCCACAACTGAAGTCAGGTCAACATGAATTGTCCAACTAATATAGAACTGGAGGAAACTTCTCGGTTGCCCAGTGAGCAAATCTTTGTCTTGATAGCAGTGATTTTTATTAGACTAGTGTTGACTAACTCTGTTCCGTCGACTGTCGAATTTGTGGTAACAAACTAAAGGTTGAAAAAGGAGGCGGGAAAACTTCCTGCATTCTGCAAACCCCACCGCCAAAATCCACCATATCCAAACAAACTTGCGACAATCCGCTCTATAAGACATGAATTTTAAACACCATTTGTAACCGATGATGATCAGCCTATATTTGGTGAGTTGATCTTGCCCAACCGTACTTTCTAAAAATGGACCGACATCAGTTTTTCGTTGTTGTTCTGCTCACACTCTGTTTGTGACTTTAGGCAACTTTATGAGGACAATGTCATTACGATTACGCTCTACTTTAGCCGCTATCTCAGTAACTCAGGTTTCAATGAAACACCAAAACTGCTTGCTTCTTCTAAAGCTTGTTTCTTTCAACGAGTGGAATAGGCTTCTTGTATTTTTCCACCCTTAGTTGATGGAATTGTGGATTTGTGATCATTTGCTGCATGTTCATTGGAAGATACTATATCAGCACCTCTTAATTCCCAGAGCACTTGAGTCAATACTTGATACGTTCACTACAAGAATTCTAACTTCTTTTTATTCTGTTCCTTGTACAGTTTGTTTGGTAATACTCCCGTTTGCTGGCTCAAAAATGGCAGATCGAATAATACGGTTTCAGAAGAAATTACACATTATTTGGTCAAGAAGCTGTTGCCCATATGCTCGGGACTCAGTGTCTTTCTTTGGTGAAAGACGTTGTGAACCCGGATCTCAAAATCTTAAACAGCGATGTTGAGTATTCACCCTAAAAAAACACAGACTTCAACCACGAAGCGTTTCTTCATTCCAGATCTAAAATTTGAGGTGTAGTGGTTATCGAAAAGTTGATAGGTCTATAGAATTTGCATATGCGTAACAGCAGTCTATCCCAGTTCAATGGCCTTCAGAACTACAAAAACGGTTTCGATTTCGATGTATTTTTACTTAGTTGGTCCCTTAATAAAGGCTGGCTATTCTAAGACCAGTCCTTAGAAGACTCTGTACGTCAATCGATGCGTCTGAAGCAGTAGGTGAACACTCAACCAAGCTGTGTACTAATGAATTTCTGTTCCCTTCTGATGATAACTCACACATTAACTTTAAGGTATCAAAGTGAATTGACTTTAACCTTTATTTATGATAAACCGGATCGGTTTTGGTTTCCCGCATATCAACATTTTACTCTTCTATACGTTCGGGGTCATGGTGTTCTGTTTAAAAGGCGAAATTCCAGTCAAACTGAGATTAGTTTAGTTGCATGTTGGCTGTCAAACATACGGACGAAAAATGTCGCGGTAATACCACGTTCCACCTTCAGCTGACAAACTTTGTGGAGAATTTGCGTCCTTGGGATATGCGTCATGTAAAAATGTGGGACAGCATTTAAGGGAAGATGAGGCGCGATCAGACCTAAAATCATTGCAGCAAAATGGAATCATAATTCTGTCATTCTAACGATGTGATTTTTGACACGTTATTTGATGTAAGCTATCAGTCACAGTTAGTCATTTTACCCTAAGGACTAGACGCATTAAACTTCAAAAGGCCGAAAAATCAGCATTTTGTCACTGAAACTTATGAAGACCAACAACCGATTTATTGTTTCCGTTTTTTATTTTTAGATAGATGATGTCTTGGTGCAGATTAGTAAAAAAAAACCCAAGTAGATTAGTTTAAAGACTCCTCTTGCGCCAGATTCGTATTGCATGCGCAAAATTGCTTAGGTCGCTTGATCTGAGTGTCCCAGACTATAGCAACTTAGATAGCATCGGCATGCTCACTTGGTCAAGGTAGAACTATTCAATCGACGCTAGTGATCATCAGTGGTTAGTTCACCAGCACAAAATGAAATTGACTGATGGTTTAACCCAGGATGACTGTAAGGCATTTTGGGTGTGTTTGAGGTCCATACTGTATTAATTACAGTCAGCTGATCATAGTGTGCAATGTCGTTGACCACTTATGGCGATTGAAACCATTTGTAAGTCTATAAACGTGCTATGAGCGTATTCCGACAGTAATAGTGTACTCTGGGTCATTGTTTTACTTCATTAAATTATAGTGAAATAAACAGTTAAATTATAATGAATATACTGAAAAACGTGGAGCACTTTTGCATTTAACCGAAACACTATACTATTCCATTTCAAGATAGAGCCATGCTGAGTCTTGGTAGAAGAAATGTAGAAATGCATAAGTGTTATTAACCGCCCATAACGAACTCTAAAAGTTTCCTTGTTGCGGAGTAAATCTATGGTGGTGTCTCTCCGTGTATGCTAATAGGGCTGGGCATAAGTCTTTAGGTGTACAGTGGGGTTTATTGGTCATTTAGTACATTTACTTGGGGACTCTGAGCAGTACTGGGAATGGTTAAAAATCAATCATTGCTTATGGTGTTGCCTACTCCTAAACAGACTATTAAAAACTTTGAAATAACAGATAATGCGTGCACCATTACTCCTAAATAACTTCACAGTTTCAGAAGTAGCTACCACCAGGATGAATCGAATTAATAGGATACAGTTCCTAATGTAAACAGTGTGAATGAAAAGTTATAAGTTCTTATTCGATACACACTATCTTTTAACCCGTTCTCCATACAAAAATCAACTGGCCTATAGACAGTGACCACGTAAAAGTACATGGTAACAGATTGATCATTACTACCAGCGCGCTATTAGCGTACCCTAGAATCACAGTATGACATTTACCCGTTTTCTAAGTGTCTTGAGCAATAAATTCGTAAATTTTCATGTGTGCAATGGCTGCTTATGTATTTGTGTTACACGAACTGATTGCGTGTATTCTCATTGGCTCCATGAAATCGTTTCCCCGTTTGTGGATAATGGTTTAGTTACATCACAGCTCCCTAACTTATTGCATGCCCATTACGAATTATGCGACGCTTTTCAGTTTGTGCTTATTTCTGCACTACTCTGTTTGTGAACAAATAAACTGCTTTACCTTTCTCCTGCTAACATTCAACATATGATCAAGTTAAGCAATAATGATTTGTGGATGCTAACTATTAGTAACATTCTTAGGACTTACATTTTTACAGTGGTTCAAAATTTTTCACGTTTAGTAAGATTTATAATAGTTAGCTGCTTAACATTGACTAATAGGTAACTGGCTTGATTGAAGAGTGATATATTCTTATAACTTTTCTCAAATGAAATTTAGTTGCATTTTCATTACTACATGAGATTTTCCATTTTTACTTCCATTCTGAATACTTCTGTTTTGGTGGACTTTTTCACAACAATCTCAAGCCTATTCGTGAGATTTAATAGCCTAAACCGCTGCTTATCTCAACAATGACATAGAATATCTTAAAAGAACAAAACTGTACTAAGAATGTTAAAAATAGGTAGAAGATGTGAGGGAAATAGGAATGTGTTGAGCTAAGCACCCTTTTGACCACGATACGCAGCCATCGTGAATAAGGTTTCTAATCAACAATTTCATTTATCACGAGGATTCCGGCAGAGTAAATCACACCTGTCCACTCCACCTACTAAAATAGTGAGTCTTCGTATTATACAGTTATCCTTTCTCTTTAACATCACACGGTTTTATCCAACTGTTGGTGATCTCAACATAAAATCCCAGGTATAGTGAATCATCAACTGGAGTGCGGGGCAGGGGGCCCGACCATCGCAGGCTGTGCAACACGACGTTCTGACCAGTTGATCACGCACTCCGAGCTTTCCGGTATAGGCGACGGCTAACTACAAGATATAAGGATGGACAAACACAGAAAGTCCGTTGCTATCTTCGTCATGAAAACAAAACGGAATGTACACAAGGATTATACGCCCTTCGTCTCTGCGATAACCAGAGGTCGTTTCATGCTCACATATGAAGCATGTTGGCACGTTTTCCTCCTTATATCTCACCAGAAGTGTTACGTTCTGACGAGGTAGTTCTAACCAAGTGTGTGAAGGTACGTACAGTCTACGGCAAAATGCACACAGTGAGGAACCCATCTGAAGGAATGTTCTAAAACTGAAGTAGCTTGTTACAATTTCAAGGAGCTAAGCGCGTTCCGTGCAGCACTAGTTTGAAACCTTCAATATATTTAAGCCCTCTGTAAGTTTGATGTATTTGTTTCGTTCGTCTTAAGAAGTACTCACCAAAACGGTGCTACATAGTAAGTGAAACTAGGAAAGCTGAGCCAAATAATTCAGACTGTCGGAGTGATTTACCGAAAATTAAGTCAAAGACTGAAGGAAAATGCACCGAGATAATTGTAAACACCTTTCAACCTGTACTCTATATATAATGTATTATCCGATGTATTCTATCTTTTCCCAGTTGATGCTCTCAATACTTTGAATTATTGCAGAAGGCTTTCGCAATCTTAGGGTTTTTGTAGAACTATACCATTCAAGTTACCTGTGTTAGGTTAACTGGAATGACGGAGATCCACAAAGCTTTCCGGGCAAGAAAAAACTGCCTAAAGAAACAATATTGTCCGTTTTTGAGTGGTATTAAAACAATCTGCTATGACTTTCAAAATACAACTGGAGTTTGGTCGCCAAATATGCTTAATGCCATGGCCTAACAGATTTTGTCCACTAAAGACCGGTAAGAATACGCGTGGGACTATACAGGCTTATGACGGTTATAGCAGCTTTTCCTTCCAGAAAAGAAGTTTACCAAAAGAAATAGTGCAACGCAACTAAACATTACTCACTCATTTTCATGCGTATTATCTCTGTTTCTCGACCCCTCTTCATTTAACAGCTAGTACGATGAGGTGGTTGAGAGGTTGATTGGCAAAATCGGTTGTTGGAAGATGGGGGAGGTGAAAATTAATTCTGCCTGAACAAATAGGTTGACAGATCCTCACCACATACGCTTTGAATAAATTATTGTTGCTGAACAAGCTCGACATAAAATCAGAAGCAAAATAGCCCGCGGTAATAATTTAAGCAGCGACAACATTCTTTCCATACGAGGACTTTGCAGATATTGCCGGCAAGCAAGCTGGTTTTTGCTGTAATACTTTCAGATCAAACAGAACAAAGTGAATATGAAATTAGTTGTCAAACCGGGGTTGTGCGAAACCTAGTATATTGTGAATCTGGTGTCATTTTGGAATTAGGGACATGGAGACTATGGTGCCATGTCAATTGTTCTAACGACGGCAAATCATGGTAACTCCAGTGCTTGAACAAAGGACTTTTAGGCGCGAAGACTAAGGCTTGCCAGCCGGATTCCAATAGCCTCTTCAACGTCCAAGATGAAACATTTATCACCTCTGATGAGAACAAGTGTGATGCGGTCGTTCGGCTTAAATACAACATTCACGTTCAGTCGATGACCTGAGTTAAGTCGATGGGTCAAAATTGCCCTGAAAGTCATTTGTTGTTATTGGGTCGTCAACCAAGCAAAATGGTGTTTGTGTATTCTCCTCAACCGGCACCCTGCTCTGTGATCAACGTAATCTGCTCCATGGAAACAAGAAAATTAGAAGATGCAAAAGGAGACAACACTATTGAGCACTGCACCTTTGAGGTGAAAGCGTATAACCGGCACAAATTGAACGACGTCCTTAGTTATGCACTATAAAGCGTTACCCTCAGGGCTATGTCGAGCCCTTTGTCCGGCAGTACACTCGATAATCTGTCCTTTCAAAGCAAGTTCATATATACATTCTTGCACCTGACAGATAGTTCACTATCCTGTAATATCTTTCGTGTCGAGTTCCGCGCTAGGAAATTGTCGGGATATCCATGAGTACGAAAAGTTCTACTTGAGAGCCAGGGCTCTTTGTCTAGCTTGTCACCAACACACGTTTTGTAGATTGGGTTTGCCAGACAACGTATCAAGTTGCGTTTCTGCCTCATTGTAACAAAGCTGCAAAAACAGGCGTACTGGTTATTCCATTTTTGTTTAATGTGTATGCCTGGTTGATTCGATCCATCTAGACGTTTCACCATTGCAATGTCAGAAAGATTCAATCTTCCATCATGTTGCACAGTGTACTTCAGCTTCCTGTGAACTTAGTTACCTAGTGACAATAAGGGGTTAATGTCATTGTTGCTTCTGACTATACAGAAAGTGCCTTCGACATACCGTTTGTACAGTACGCACTGTTTCATCAATCATTCAAGCTTTGTCTCTCTAATCATTTCCATAAAACTGTCAACCGATAATTGGTCTAATGGCAAACCCACGGTTGCCCCATCCTTTTCGTGATAGATTTTCCCACCAAACCAAAATTGTATGTCTTGCGTGTAGACTATAAAGAAGCTTTCGGATTGCTCACTTGGCATTCTAGATTTCATATTATTTGGGTATAGTGGGTAGTTGAACGTCTTAAGGTATGATACTCAGCAGTCCTACGTTATTATCAAACCTGATAATTGTCATCAACATATGTGGATTTTAATGTCACTTCAGTATTTTCTCGTTGACTGCTGTTGTTATTCTACCTTTGCCTGCATAACTTGTACTTAATCAATGAGCACTCGACACCTATGCCGATCTGTGTAAATACCTCAACTCAGCTTCAAACTTGAAAGAGCCCTGTTTACTTCTCAGACACCCCTCAATAAACGTACAAAAGTAGGCGAATGAGACTGACCTACTGAACATTTCATATACTGATCAAGAACAAATAACTATAGCTATTGTTGATGATAGACATGCCAATAGTCGCTCAGTATAACCCTGCTAGCACACATTGAGTACTTACTAAGAATAAGTTAAGGCAGTCTCCGGATAAAATACTTTTGCATCTTTACTTAGAATGGTAAAGTAATGTAAACGGATGAAGGATTTTCACCGTAACACATCTACATAAGTGTTGCTATATAACTATCTCGATTGGGACACTTGGTGAGGTTCATCGTATTTTAGGGCATTTTCGTGCCAGAATTTTCAACGATGAACAAAAGCCTGCTGATTGTCACATACCCAGTTTGATAGAAGGTGTCTGTAAAAATTAGCAGTGTTAGACGGTCGCGAGAAAGCAGAAAAGCAGTCCGAAATCTTACAGCGAACCTCTGATGTTGATGATGCAGAGTTGGTGTTGTCAAACAACCTTATCGACCAATTTCAAGATTAGGCAGTTTCAATTAATACTCCTGAAATTTACGATGACTTAATGTTAGTATTCCACTTCTTTATTAAACTTGTTAAACCCCCCAGTAAACACGTGACCGACCTGGTCGGGCTCGGCCAAGTTGACCAGGAGTAAGCCAGGTGTCGAACTGTCTTTTCT
>LUCH01001848.1:0-13317 GCA_013368495.1 Paragonimus heterotremus
TGTTGCACGGCCACATATCTGAAAATCAGTATAGGCACATGAAGCCAATCGGCACAGAAACAGCACGAATAAGAGGTGCACCAAAAATACACAAGGATGGAACACCCTTGCGACCAGTTTTGTGTATGAACAATTCAGCATACCATAAAGTTGCTCGATGGCTGGTCGAAAGTTTGGACCCCATTCGCAAACTGTTATCTCTCCAGTGTCTAAAGGATTCTTTTGAACTAGCTGAGACATTAGAACATGTGTCGGTGAGTTCACAGAGTATGTATTCCATTGACGTTGATTCCCTTTTTACTAACGTTCCTCTTCATGAGACAGTTGAGTTTTTATGTGATTAACTGAAAAACTTCCTCCACGGAAAAGGTGCAGCTACCAGCAGAACCACACCATATAACCCAGCTGGAAATGGTCAGGTAGAATGGCTTAACTCAACACTTTGGAAAGCTATAACACTCACACTGAAGTCCAGAAACCTTCGAATCAGTCACTGGGAATCAGCACTTTTAGATGCTCTACACTCTGTGGGATCCCTACTTTGTACGTCAACGAATGCGACACCGCATGAGCGAATGTTCAGCTTTAATCGACGGTCAACTTCCGGAACATCGCTACATAAGTGGTTAATCTCAGGTGGTCGTGTACTTTTGAAGAAACAACAACGAGCATCCAAATACGACCCTGTAGTTGAGGAGTTCGAATTACTGGACTGCAACCCGCAGTATGCACACGTCCGACTGTCGAACGGGAAGGAAGAGACAGTGTCGTTAAAACACCTAGCCCCTCGTGGAGAGCCCAATGACCTTGGAACCTCCGAATGTTCAGCTGACGCTAATGACCTGATCGAAGCGACAGAAATCGCACATGAAATAAGTTCTAACGACGAGGCCGCTGACTCTCCTACTCCAACCAATTATGAATTATTAAACCAAAGGCAGCAACGTCTTCACCCGTATAATCTGAGGAGCCGCGAAGCATAGTGATAGCTTTCCCGCAATTTTCCTCCTAACAACCACATATATTTGTTTCATTTCGTTACTGGTGAATTTCGTTTCCGTATTTATCATTACATCATCCATACGCGTTACTCACCATCAATTTTATCAGTTGGGGAGAATGTACTAACATTTGGTCATAATTCACGTTTGCTTATTCGTGTCACTCATCATTATCTTCTATACATTACAGCCACTGTACCGTCCTTCTCAGAAGAGTAAAGCCTTACTCTACGGGCCTTTGTCTTCTAACGACTCAACGTGCCACTTTTCGAATACTGTTCTTCTGACTCATTACAGCATGCACGCCGTTGACTGCGACACACAGTCATCTTGGATAGCGTCTTTAACCAGCTGTTTGATTTATCACGAGGACCCTATCCAGGTAGGCAACGCCTATCTACTTTGTTCAGTGGAGCAGTCACGGTCTTCATATCTTGTGACCACGTTGTTTCTTGACCACCACATGGTTTCACCCAACTGTCGGTGGTCTCACCAAGCAATGCCTGATACGGTATCACTATACCACAGTACTATAGCATCGTCAGCAGTAAATTCGTCACATCTAGGTAGTACCACCGGGTTTGCTTAGCGATTTATTGTCAGTCAAGTAGTTTTGCTATATTTGGCTGATCCACAAGTTGTTCCGGATAGCAAGGGACTAAACATAAATACATGCTCGTAGTATGATTGTGTTGTACATAGATACACGTGATAAAACGTGGACACATACAAACCCAATAGCCTCCGTAAAACAGAAAATTACTTGAAACCAGGGCCCAGAATCACATAGTGAACGGTTAAGCGATTTCTAGTTAAACAAGCTGGTAAGTGACACTTGGCAAGTGCGTGACGTCAATGTCGCTATTGCCAGACACCGTGCATCTCAAAAAGGTATGATATCACTATGTACTACTTCCATGAAGGTTCACAAATGCGGACGTATTATTAGATTTCATTAGTCAGCCACCGACAGTTGACTCTGTAAGCTCACAATTAATTACGTAATGATCTCTATTCATCATGGGTTTAGCCGCAATTATTGTTCAGGTCCAACTCGATATGCATGGATTCCACTTCATTCAAAAACCGATGCCTGTTTTCATTTTAACGACACTTACGACTGATGGGCATGAAAAGAAGTGAAGTCGTACGTTGTTTCTTCACAGTTTTAATTTGAACAGTGCTCCATTGCAAGTTCAAAAAGAGGATTTCCCAACATACACAATGTTGCGCCATATCAATCAAGATAACCTATCACAAAAGATACAAAGAACTGACAAGCTGAGGACATGAATCTACATATCAGTTGGTATCGCGCCCCAGTATCTGATCACAGCAATGCCTAAATTAACTGATCCGCAGTCCTAAAAAAGAACCGAAAATCGAGTGATGCCACGGGATATGAAGATACGCGAACCAGACTCAACTGTGACTGTCAATTTGGATATAGTTGGGTAAAGTCGACTGCAGAAATTGAAAAACCTCTTGAAATAAGTTATGGAGAAATCAATAAGTTCAAGTTTTGAACATCTTTACGTTACCAGAATAAAGGCATTATACTAGAAGGAACGGTAGGGTAATAACCTTTGCTCAAAATAAAAGCGGTTTCATCAAAAGCCCACATATAGTAAACGGGAAAATAAAGGACTCAAAGGTAATGACCAAGTATTTTGTTTACAATGGAATTATAGTCATTAAAAGCTATCGAAATAACAGGATCATCTGAAAAACAAAGGCACGTGAGCAATATTCTAAAGGCCTTTCTTGTTTGGAAAGAACCATCCACTCATTCATAACGGTCTTGAGTCCAACAAAAGTGCCGTACCAGGGCCGCCGCTCAAAGCAGCGACGGAAGGAAATGCCCACAAGAAGTCTCAAGAGAAATGGAAAAAGTTTGATAAGGCAAAGGTAAGTGCTGTTAGACACCGTCCGCTCTACTCACCGAACAACGTCGTGAGAAACCTGCATTTCTTCGTACATTTACTTCTGTTTCCATTCTGGGGGTAACCCCACGGTGAGATAACCCTAAACTGTGTCCACACCAACTACCTCGTTTTGATGAGTAAGCCACCAGAACTTAAGCAGCTGGCATACTATGGACACTCTCGCGTTGTTGCAGTTACCGAAACGTGGTTGTTACCTGAAATCAGTGACAGTGAGGTCATTATCCCTGGCTATTTTGCTTTTATTCTGCTGACTCCCAAAAGGGCGCATGCAGTGTGTGTATGGTTATTTTCGCCTTAACCTACCTCCAATTTTCCTGCACAATGTTACCATATTCTCTGATATGTGCAGTGTCATTTGGCTACATATCCAATTCCGTGGCTCAAATTCCCTGTTATTAGGAGTTATATACCACTTACTCTCTAGCTCCAGTTCAGATGATGATACTCTTTTGTCTCGTCAGTATACTTTTAGTTCACTTCGGCACTTCTACTTACTTATTATAGATGACTTCAACGCTCGGAGGATGGCTCGGACTATTGCGAGACAGGTATCTGGCGAAAAATTTGATATATAGCTGTCCTTGATAGTGCTTCAGAAAGCTCGGACTCAGCACGCTCACACACTCACAAGACATCGCCCAGGACAAACATACTCTTTGTTGGACATTATAATCAATAACGAGACTCATTACGTAGATCAGGTAGAGACCTTATCTCCTCTTAGACACAGTGATCATCTAATTCTGGTCCTTGATTTCCTTTGTTATTGGAACATGACCAAACATGATCAAAAGCAATCGGCTTACAACTTTAACCGGGCTGACGTTGATAGCCAGAAGAACCATCCCAGTACGATTTCCATAGAGTCAGGTTTAGCGGTCTCGAAGTTCCAACTGGTCAGTGGATCGCGAAGCACACAGGTAGTACATACCCCACAAGTTTATCAAGTGTTCCTCATGTTTGCCCTTACCACGAGTTATTCGCCACCTTTTCGACCTTCGTGCACAACTATTAGCGGCACAACGGCTTTCCGGTGAATCTGAGGATACTGAAGTGTTTGAGAAGTTCACAATCGATTCAACTCAGAAATCCGCCGTAATTACTATGCAGCGCAATCGAAAGTGCTCGACCAAGTGAGAATTCTTTTCGAACACACGCATCATCGGTTTAAAAGTCCCTCCCCAACCTTGTGCTTGTGTCACACAAACGGCAAGGTTGCCTCAATAGCACAACAGATCGCTGATACCTTGGGACATCACGTACATACAGCCTACTGCCGCAAACATTTCAACAACTTCAACCAGCAGACTTCTTAATGGACGGCTACAAGATTTCCTTTTCAAGCCTAACCCATTTAGTTCGACGGGTTCAGAACGGATTCATCCACGAATACTGAAAAAAGCGTTTGGTGTACTCGTAGAACCATTTCATGGGTTCATTAAACTGACTCGCTCTGAAGGTATCGGTCAAGCTATCAGCTGTCGACCGATTAGTCTGAGTACTTCGTGCAATATACCATAATGTCTCATGAAGTAAATAGTAACAAAGTATCTTCTTGTCAATAATCTAGTTTCTGTAGCCAAACACGGGATCCTGCCAAGTCGGTCATGTGTGGCCAACATGCTTAATGGGTAGTCTAACTGAGGTCAACGACCAAGGCGTTTGACTGAGTGCTTCGAAGTTTACTTTTATGTAAACAAGAGGCATACGATGTTCAAGGTCAGACTCTCCGCTGCATAACCTCGTTTGTAAGTGGTGAGACTTTCAAGGTTAAAGCAGAGACATTCTTCAACTTTGTGAACAAAAACAGTCTGTGTGGTGCAATGGGACCAGGTGCGGATCCTCAAAGAAGCGGCCTTTGGCTTGGTAATTCCCCCACTATGGTATGTTTAAACAGACACTTCGGGCTGACACTTTTCCGGAGGCGTGAAAAGAAGTCGCTGTCACATCTGTATTTAAGGCAGGTGGTCGATAATGTCCATCTAGTTATTAGCTGATCGGCCGCACCAGCATCCCTTGCAAGATAATGAATCGTCTGTTGAAACGCGCCATCCTTAAGCATTTCTTCTCAACTAAACTCTTCTCTAGTTAGCACGACTTTCTTTCGACCGGTCATGTGTAACCAATATGCCAATCTTCATGGATAGCCTGACAGAGATCAAAGGCAATGACAACATCGCCGACGCTATCTTCCTCTACCTTACCAAAGCTTTCGACCGTGTTCCACACAACCTCTTGTACATAAACTAGAAGCCCATGACATCAAAGGAGAGGTTCTCCGTTGGATTAAATCTTTTCTTGATAACAAACTTTTAGAGTGAAAACCAGATCGGACCTTTTTTCCTCCTTCCCGATTCCTGCTGGAGTTTCTCAAGGTTCCTTCAAGATTCTTAAGGGAATAACTGGAGTAAAGGCGAAATTTCTGTTTGGTCTGCATACAAACTCACACCTCCGAGGACACAGTCTCAAATTGGAGAAGAGGTGTGCTACATCGATTAGGGCTAACTTCTTCGTATGTCGAGTCACCCACTGTTGGAACATGCTCCCACAGAGTGTAGTATCCTCTGATTCTGTGATAGAGTTCAAAAGAAAGCTAGATGAGTGTCATCTTTCTTCCCGAACTCGTTGTGAAAGTTTAGTTTGAGTGAGATTCCCTAGTAGCTTCCTTCTCATAGATTTAAGTTAGTCAACTGTTCACTTCTATTCGTTATTATTGCCTTCTTTTCAAATCTTACTCACTGTTTTTACTTATTTACAAAGTTAGTCCTGGTATCTGAAAGTATAGGGAGAACAAACTTGTGTATCGGTGGTAGCTGTGAACTTGTGTTCTGATGGCATTAATAGCCTGAACTCCTCAGCTTTTACCTGGGAGCCCTCATGATAACTCATCGGAGTGAAAAGTATTTTCTCATTACCGTCGCAGCACTGGACGCCCTCAGAAGCTCATTGCTGCAAGAAACTGGACACTTTCTGGCTGAAGCCGTTTCCAGGAAATTGGACTAAGGGATCCGTTCCCGGTCAGCCGTTGTTTCTGAAACATATATCAATGACCTTCCCGACCTCATTTCTGGCAACGCTTTTCTTTATGCTGATGACGTAAAAATCTGGAAGGCTTTTGATCCCAGTGCAGTACGGATTGATCATGATCGTACTGAGTGCTGGTCGAATTACTGGAGTCCCCCTCTAAACGACGGAAAATGTGCACACGTCGTTCGGAGGGAACTCAGAGAACCCATTTGTGGTGCATAGCTCACAGAATGCAACAGATATAACGAAAGTTGTTTTGAAGAAAGAGCTAGGTATTTGGCTGCCGTCTAGTTTATCTTTCTCTTATCACCACCATGGTGTACAGACGGCCACAAAAAGGGATCAGTGGGTTCAATCGGTGATAGACGGAAGTAGAAAGCCACGGCTTTTGATGGTTCTGTTTCTCCAAGCGAGGAATCTCTGTACCAGAGGGATAGGTACACACCGCTACTTTTTTGGTTGTACTACGGGGCTAAAACGGAGAATAAACAGATAAACAAACAAACAAATAGGTGCACGCCCACTGTTATTAAACTCGCAATTTTATGGCTGGGTGAACATAAACAATCAGGTGTGAGCTATTCAACAGACGAGTATACATATGTGGCTGTGTGCAGAATAGTAGGGTGGGGTTTGGACTAAGCGTTACAGCAGCGATCCAGATGAAGTTTGAACGCAGCGACGGTCGTGGCACTCACGATATGTTCTGGTAGGGAGTTCCAGGCTTTGCAGACTCGAACCGAGAAGAAACTGTGCCTTAGCTCAAGTCTGCTGTACTGCCATTTTATTTTCAAGGAATGCCCTCTGAGTGAGTTAGTATCTGCACAAGTGAGCAGGGATCTACAGAGATGGTTAGGGGTCTTTATAATCATGAACGTTAATGTTAGGTCACGTCTCAGTCTGTGGTATTCCAGAGAGAAGAGACTTAGCTCGCGATCGCGGCTACGATGCCGCTCTTTAGTGCGTGCGTGCACTAAATTAACACTTTCTCGGATATACGAAACAGTACCAGACGCGAAATAAAAATGCCGCTAATTGTGGAGACCGAAAATATATTATACGATAATTACAATTGGTCTCGAGCAGCTCTAAACGACACTGATACGCGAAGTGGCTAGGAAGGCTAAGGATCCGACCGTCGAGCGCGCGCATAGGCCGACAAAAATGCAAACAAACGAACGCGATCGCACGCATCAAACAGACGGCAGGCAAAGATCCTTAAGATGCTATGTACAATGTGAGCTACGACTCTGGGAAGGGTTTTACACATTATACAGCAGAGACCGGGGTTATCTCCAGGTCACTACAGCTCAGTGTAGGGTTTCGCACTCAACACACGGACTGCTTTTGTCGTACGCCTCTGAACAGTTTCTAGAATTAGTTTGTCTTTTCGGGAATCCTGGGATGGTAGTCTTTCTCAGTTCAGTTCAGATCACAGGAGGTGAGGCTGGTAGCCGGTTGACGTCCAGTTTCTTGCACCAATGAGCTCAGATGATCCCATCGTGCTGTGACAAATGGAGAAGAAAAACTTCTCTTCAGCAGTTTTGGAATCTTCAGTGGTATGTAGAAAACAGTAGATTACTGAAAGAGCAGCGAGAATATTCCCGGTCAAGTTCTCAACAGGATCATGCAAGCGATCTTTTGGGTGCCAGCGGTTGAATGATGGAGGGAAGCGGGATTGGAATCACCGTCAGCAATCATGGTATACTCAGATTAAAAGACAGGATCAAAGCCAATGCTGGTGCTGCCATATCTTCATCAGACTCCTGGATGACAGAATGAAAAAACCTCCTGGTTTTGATAAAAGAACAACTGAGAGACAAATAACTAATAGAGAAGTCCTACGCAATCTGTCTATAACTGATAATAAAGAAGAGGTGAGAAGCATTAAAAAAATATGTAGACAGGAAAGAGAGAGGGTTGCCATCAGGTTAAGTAGATCCCGGTCACCTTATCACTTTGTATCCGGAAGTAATGTCAACCAACAAGCATCAAGCTTACGCTTAAAGTCGGTAACCGTGTTGGCCAACACCACCTCGGATGATAATTTTTTCTAACTGTTTATAACTCTATATGCGAAAAAGTTGGCCCGGATTTGAGTCTTAGCTCTTTCCTTCACAATCTTCAACTCGTGTCTTCTCAGCGATGAGTTTTCGTTGCGAGTAAACCGCTGCTCCCCTGCCTCAGATAATCCTCTCAGGATCTTAAAGACTTCTATGAGATTTCCCCTTTTTCGTTTTCTTTCTAAGGAGAAGAGATTAAGGTGCTTAAGTCTGCTGGAGTAATCCGCTCCCCGAAGTTCTACAAAAAACTTCGTAAACCTACGTTGCACCCTTTCTAGGATCTTAGCATCCTTCACTAAATAAGGACACCAGGCCTGCACACAATACTGTAGATGCGGTCTCACTTAAGTCTTATACAGAGGCACAAGGACGCCGGGTTTTCTTGAGGCCACTGTCTTCTTCAGTTAGTAGAGTGCCCGGTTTGCTTTACAGGCTGCAAACACACACTGAGTTGACACCCTGAAGTCTCCAGTGACCTGTACTCCTAAATCCTTCATCTCGGTAGTTTTTTGAATGAGCACATGTGTCTCACACTCCCCTATCCACCTGAGACAGTCCTCGGTCTCGACCCCCGTAAGTTGTCTACATTTCGCAAAATTTAACGGAAGTTCCCAGTCAACTGTCCACTGATGAATTCCGTTGAGGTCTCGCTGCATCAAAGATTGGCTCGAGCATCCCACGAGTTTCACATCATCTGCGAACATGTAGCAGGGACTGTTGATTCTCTTCGCTAAATCATTTATGTATATCAGGAACAGCAAGGGACCTAAAGCTGACCCTTGGGGAACACCACTGGTGGCACGTCCAATGTGTGACTTGGAGCCCTTCACCTGCACATAGAAACTCCTATTATACAGGAACTCCTTCACCCACGCCAAAACACCTGGAGATATATTAAATGCTTCCAATTTTAACATTAAAAGTCTGTGATTTACGAAGTCGAAGGCCTTTCTAAAATCCAAGTAACAGACCTCAACATAATCTCCCCTTTCAAGCCTTGGAGTAATCTCATCTAGGAAAGCCAGTAAGTTAGAAAGGCAAGATCTCTTACTTACAAAGCCATGTTGTTAAGCCGCCACTAGTCTATACTTGGTGACATGTTGCGCTATCTTATCCCTTAAGATCCGTTCTGGCACCTTCAATACAGCTGACGTAAGGCTCACAGGCTTGTAGTTTGAGGCCTCTTCCACACTGCCCCTTTGTGCATCGGTGTGACAGCAACTAATTTCCAATCCGCGGATAGCTTGGTTTCACCAAGCGATTTGTTAAACAAACCAACCAAGGGAACAGCTAATACATCTGAAAGTGGTCTTAGAATTGCAGGGTGAATGAGATCTGGGTCCGCTGCCTTCGAACCATTCAGTTTAGCCAACTGACTCCCCACCTTTCCAGCAGTGATTACCACCTCCTCCATACCGAGTACATCGGACGCGAAGTCAACGTGCGGTGACCTGCCACTATCCCTTGTATGCACCCTCGCAAAGAACTGGAGCAAGGCCTGGGCTTTCTCTTAATTAGTGGACGCGTTCTCTCCTTGTTCATTACTGCTGCACCCAACGGACACCCGGAGGGAGGCTTTGGACTGGACGCAATTATAATACGCTTTCAAGTTTTGTTTGGCTCGTTGATCCAAGTTCCCCTCATATGCCAATCGGCACTCCCGATGAATTTGGCTGGCCCCGCGCTGCGCCCTTCTGTACTCTAGATAACACTTATGTCCACCTGTGCGTTTGAATCTCTCCCAAGCCTTACACTTCATGGTCTGAGACTTGCTCGCTCTGCGCTTCCAACATGGTGGCTTTCCGCGGCAGATAATCCTCCGAAAATGAACAAACTTAATAGCCAATTCCAGTAAACTGGTTTTGAGCTTGACCAAAATTATCTCAACATCGTTACCCTGTCCAAATTTTGGCCACGCTTTTAATTCCGCCTCCTTGGTCATTTTGTCAATGTTAATTCCCCTGTAGGCCCGACGCCATTCATCCGGGGGTTTAACAGTCGCTAACGCGAATGTCAGCCTAATGACTTCATGATCGCTTCGACCAACAGGATGTCCGATCTCAAGGTTGTCTATTTCATTCCGATTCCTAGTTATCACCAGGTCCAGCACAGCTGGTGTCTGGCCAGGTATCCATCGGGTGTGTTGATTTACGTGCTGAGCCAGGGACTTAGTGTGTAGGAATTTAAGGAAAGACTCCCCAAACGACCCTCTCAGCGCATGCTCCTCTATCCAACCAACTTCGGGTGCGCTGAGATCTCCAAGGGAAAGGATCTTCTGTACATGGCATGGATGATCACTCAGTACTGCCAACGGCTCATCATCTTCGGCTTCTGTCACCAAAGGACTCCTACAGATGCACGCAACCAACACTGTTACGTTCGGTAATTGCACGAAACAAACAACCACTTGCACGCTGGATGTTATAAGTGCCCTGACAGACCGTTGTTCGTGATGTTGAGCAACTAGAAGCAAGGACGCTCCTCCAGTCCTTCCATCTTGTCGATCCTCTCGGTATATACAATATCCGGATGGACAGAGGTTCTCAACGCTCATCTCCGGTTTCAGCCATGATTCAGTAACCGCCATGAAATCCGCATCTGTGGTGACCGCTCGGAGTTTTCCCCACTTGTTTCCAACGCTGTACGACCTAGTGCAGACTACAAGTAGTCTCCCCTCACCTATTCTCCTTGAGGTTAACTCGAAGTTGTGAGGGGAGGCGAGCTCGGACGCTACGCCCGAGGACCTATCCCATTTTTGGAGTAGTAGCAACCAACTGTTTTTGAGTAGACCGGCCCTTCGCTGCTGCGTCTACCTTAACCTGCTGTGATTTGCATGCCCTTTCTGAGTCTTCGTGTCCACTCTCTAAGAAACTACTGGAAAGACGCAACAATGTGTTAGCTTTGAAGGACTCCTGGAGATTACCCCTTTTTGGAGCACACGTGGAGATTTTCTCGACGTGCAGTCTGGGTGAAGGTAAAATTTAGTTGGCTGTCTCGCTGGAAATGCTACATCCATCCTCGTCCTAGATAAGTAATATCGGGTTACTACGATCGCCCTTTCGTAGAGTCTCTGATGGTCCCTGCAAATGACAAGAAACTGTCTCCATGGGTTAGTAAACTCAACCAACAAAGGTCTGGGTTTGCGGATACTTGGGTCAGTTTTCTGCCATTTCCATAACTTCAGAACCCCCTTAATCCCCACATGTTCTGAGATGTTTACAATTCGCAACAGGCTGACCACATGGTATCGCATGGCACGCTCTCGTTGTCGGCCTTCCCTCATTACCGGTTCAGGTATTCCATGAATTACCACGTTTCGACTTCTACCGGTGGCTACCTCGCTAGCCTTTTCCAAGAAGGCAATGGTTCTGTCCATAAAGCATCTACCATCCTGTAGTGACCTAAGTATCCCTACCTGCTTATCCACCCTCTTCTGAAGAGTTGTCAAAGCATCTAGTACAGTGACCCGTTCGTTGTCTACCGATGTGGCGGTAGATGCTTCACGCCTTCTCCCCGGTGTTTCGGAACCTCTGTTTTTCGTTTCCGCTGACTTAACATTTTCCGACCTATAATGTCCCTGAAGTTTTTTTCCTACTTCATCAGCCTCAACCTGACTATATCTCAGGACGCGACCGACATGCAGCGCATTTACCCCCACATGGCTTACAGCTTGTTCCTGATCATGTTGACCATTGCTCGGCGAATTCCCATTTACGTTTCCTAGACTTAAACTGTCCTCTGGGAGCAAAGACGCTGAGAGAGGATTGCATAGACTCCTATAGCCCAGGATACAAGCGATACAAACGGGGCATACCCATCTCAGAACCGAATGTTCCGTATGAAGCACGTAAGTAAGGTCTTCTGGTTTACTGCACTTCAGGTGAAACCAAACGTTGCATATGTCACAACAAATACCAGTCTCTACCACTCCCATGGAGCAGCTGTGGTTAACGTACGGAAACTTATTTACCTGGAGCCCGATCATGCTATTACGAGTAACCTTCAGAGATGATCTGGTGATCCTGGACATAACAGAACGTGATAACGAGAAGAGGGAAAAAGGAAAAAGCCAGAGTTTATAAGACCTAATAACCAGGACCCTAGTTATAGATTAATAAAGGAAATAAGAGACAACTAGGTATAATAATTAAAAGCCGACGCCCAGTAAGTCTTAGTAGAGATACGATGAGAACAACCAACACAGTGTTCGCCTGAGTTGTTCTCATCACTGTTTACCAAGAAGCCTTAAAGCAATTCTGACATACTGACTCCTGCACCTTCGAATGTCGTTGAACAATGGCTGATATTTGAAAAGGAGGTCCACCGAACCTCAAGCGGTGGGTTCATGGGTGACTGTGCCGACACTTTCGGTAGTTTCCGATGTAGTACGTATGGCGGAAGTAATTGGGCTGTTTCTGTCGGTAACTTGAGCCTTCTTCAAAAGTGCAATCCGAATAATAAAAAAATAACACCCTCTCACGCCAGAGATTCAGGCAGCGCACCCAAGATATGCCTTTAAAACGCTTCACGGAGTCTATATGAATTAACCGCCTGAGTATGCTAATCGGGTCGTATCTGCCAGCTTGGAAAAGGAAAAACAGGCCATAAACCTTGTCCATTTTGAGGCTACTTAATTAAGTAGTCATCAAAACGGGGCAAGTGTACAACGGCAGTAGGGATTAATCTGATTGGTTGAGTGTGTAACGTTTTTACACTATTTTCCATTTCAGCGATTCAGTTCAGTTCAGTTCAGTTCAGATCACAGGAATTGAGGCTAGTAGCCGGTTGATGTCCAGTTTCTTGCACCAGTGAGCTCAGATGATCCCACCGTGCTGCGACAAATGGAGAAGAAAAACTTCCCTTCAACAGATCTTGTTTGACGACCGGTTTCGGTCAACATAAATTGTTATATATGAATATTTTTTAGATAGACGTGGACGTAGGTGAAACGTAAACAGACTATACAGTGAAAAAGTCGAAAATAGCAGTTAGATGAGAAACTTCGAATAGAATCTCCACCCAGTAATCACTTCAACTTTTCGAATCACCCGCCTTGATAAACAAAACTCAATGGATTCACAGACATTTGGCTGGATGCCATAAACATGGAAATCGTTGCAGACACATCGTGTCTTTTTGGACAACCAAAGCAACCGGGATTACACAGTCCAAATCATCGCACTACTTTTGCCAAGTCCACGGTAGGGCTCGATGTAACATTAATCCGTTGAAAAGCCGTTGTGTTTTCAGGCTGACCGGTCAGTTAAGTGGCTTTCCGGA
>LUCH01001848.1:15316-31527 GCA_013368495.1 Paragonimus heterotremus
CGAGCAAGGAGGGATTCTGGCCAGAACGATGCCGCGTTGTGGCGTTGACATACTGTGTCCACGGTCTCCGTCGTATCAGCGTGGATAAAGAAGTCGAGAATCCGCTTTCACATACCTGGTGGGAGACTGATGCCCAGTTTATCTTAGGAGCATTGAAGTCGCCCATAATAAGTAGATGAGTGAAGTGTTGTAGTTCTAGAAAGTTGTCTAGGTTCGTAAGAATAGTGTCATCGTTGGAGATTTCGGATGTGGGAAAACGGTAAATTACCCCTACTAGGATTGAATGTGGGCCACGCAATGCCAACATAGCATCACATTTATCAGAGGACTGAAATCCGCTGATAACCGTGGGTGTTGGGAGATGCTGGCGAAGGAAAACCGCAGAACCTCCCATACTCCCTCGGCAAACTGAATACCCGGGGACATTCAGTTCACCGTCACTAATGTCACCTGTAAGCCAGGTCTCCGTGAGAGCAAATATGTGCGGTTGTGTATCATGAAGTAGCTGTCTGATTTCGGGCAATTTGTCAAATAACCTCAGACAGTTCGTGTACATGCACTTGAGAGATACTTACCTACAAGACTTGGCGAGGAAAGAGCTAGTAGATTGCGAGGAAAAACCTTGGTGAGTAGACCTATAATTGAGGATGGTGGTGGTGGGGTTGGATTCGGTCTGTCCTGCCCAGTGGCTCTGTTGGCCCTCCTGTGAGATTGCGTACGCGACGTCACCGCTTGTGTGTATGTCAGCGTTGCTACAGGACGCCCAACCAGCATTCTTGGTGTCGCTACTTGCAGCCTCTGCACACGAGATGGCGGCGAAAAAAGGGTTTGCCTACCTCAGGGTGATTAAGCGCACTTTCCATCGCATAGACATGATAGCATTTTAAACGCTTCACGGGGTTTATATTAGACCGCTGCTCGAGCACGCTAACCAGGTCGTGCAAACTGGTCTGAAGAAAGACGTATCAGCTGTTGACCGCGACCAAAGCTTGGCTAACAAACCATTCACGAGCCTCAGAACTGTCGCGTACAACTCCCGAACAGAAATTCTTGATCAACTCCCACTCAACTTCCAACGACTCCGTGATTACGTAACTCTCACACACTTCTCCCGAGTGAGTTTCATTGAAGAGCTCTTAATCATAGCGAATTATGTCGTCCGACGTGTACCTAACGTGAAGCTTTTTCGTTCGTCGTCCTCGGACCTTCCTTAGACAACAATTCTTTTCTTACAGGGTTAATAACCCTTTAAACAGTTTTCCTCTTGAGGTTGTTGGCAGCACTTCCAGCCATCGTTTCAAAAAATCACTTGAGTCTCATTTTCAAAAAACCGTATTATGCACGTAACCTCACCTTGTATTTGGTATTTACTGTAATCCCCATGGGAGGTGCTACACACTGAGAGCCTTTCAGATCACCAGGTGCCCGCTTGACGCAAAGCAAGAAAAACTGACTGGATCCTGGAACCTTGAGCCTCTGTCTCGAACACGTGTATCAATCTCTGAATCCCTGACTCGTTATCTGCGTTCAAATAGGTGGCATCGTATTGCATGTTTTTTTTACAACACATCAGACATCCCGAAAATAGACAGGCAGAGAAGCGTAAGCAGCTAGATGTCGTGTAAGTTATTTTCTGACATTCTGTCATGGCAACCGAGGTGGGCTGAACTTTATGGTTATTTTGTTTAGTCGCGTCCTTTTATTTTCATCCTCCCCGGCGCGAAAATCTCCGGCGTCCGATGCGAAGCTGACATGTGTAATACGGCGTCTACATTGCTACTTAAGAAACAGTTATGTGGTTAGTATACAGTTGGACTAATTTTGAGATAAAAATTACTTTCATGGGTTTATTTAGAGCTCAGCAAGAGTGCAACAGAAGGTTTTTCTGCGGGATTAGTGGACGATGAAAATATTTTCAAGTGGCAGGTACTCATCATGGGACCTCCGGATACACTATAGTATGTCATCAAATCAGTGTGTTACACTTTTCAGTGAGGGTGGATATTTCCGTGCTGAGTTGGACTTCCCTAGAGATTATCCTAACCGTCCCCCCAAGATGAGGTTCATAACTGAAATCTGGCACCCTAATATTGCTCCTAATGGGGATGTGTGTATTTCTATTCTACACGAACCAGGGGAAGATCGGTGGGGTTACGAACGTCCAGACGAAAGGTGGCTACCAGTACATACGGTTGAAACTATCATTACATCTGTTATCTCCATGCTTGCCGAACCCAATCCTGATAGTCCCGCCAACGTGGACGCAGCCGTTAGTTGATTCTGTTTGTTGATTGGCTTTCACTTTAGAAAGAATTTCGTGAAGATTTTTCGGAGTTTAAAAGAAAAGTTTGCCGGTGTGTGCGTAAAAGCCAAGAGCACTTTGAGTAAATCTGGTTCTCAGTGATTTCCCGACCCTTTGTAAATGAGTCTTCCTGGAGATACGATGATACAAAAAAATTTCTCGTGCTAAAATATGCATTAAATTGCCTTACCACTTTTGGAATGCCGTCCGCGCTCAAAGGAAGCATCACAAGTTTGCCCGATGTATAACCGTCGTCGACAGTCTACCCTGAATATTGTGATGCAATTTACTCAGATTCTGCGCGGTATACCGTTTAGCTTGTTCATTTCGTGACTGCTGAGATTTTCATCACTATTCGGTTGTAACGCATCCTTTGTTTTTTTTAAAAAATGAAATGTTAAGACATTCTGGGGGCTCTAAAATCATATCTGATTTTCAAATGATCGACTGTCTTTTGCTACAAATTTTCCCTATTCTGCAAACAACATTTATTCACTGACAACCGAGGTTGTATGCGCTCGATTTTATGACAATTTTCCTGTTGCAATGAGTTTAGGTAACCGCTTTGTTACACCCCATCTTACACGGCATGCACGCGCGTTGTTAACCTAATTTGTTTTAGGAGTTGCCTGCTGGACACCTCGTTCTTCTGGTGGTTTGCCGATCAGGAAACTTTTGTATGCCTCAGTGCAACTGGTGAAGTTCAGTATTTCCTAATCAGCCGTTTTCATGTGATTTTAATAGTGCATCGATATCCTAATCATGGCACTGTGTTCTTGACGAACCACTTTTGTTGCTGAGTGTCACCGTGGATGTAATCTTACTGCGACGGGATGTTTAGCGTTCAAATCATTTCTTTGTTTTCCTAAGGTGAGAGGTTTCTTGCTCGTGGCGGTTGAGTGTCGAAGACAACGTGTTGCCGACCACAACAGTGGGAGTGACAAGTAAATTGATAACTACGCGCGGTCTATTGATAAGTTGGATCCGTGTATTGTGCATTAATTCTTTTTGCACCGTTTCGAGGATAAGCCCTGGTAGTACGAGGTTCTAGTAAACTCCGTCGTGTGTGACTGCTGAGTGTGGTATTTTTGTGCATTCGAAAACTGACACTTCATTTAGTTTTCGTTGTAGACGTTCGTTTGTTAAGGTATTTGTTATCATGGTTCATGTGAGTTCCATTCAGAACAGTGTACCAATTTTCACAGCATTGAGAGTCCCAGGGCTTTTCGTATCAAAGACTAAACCAGTCTGGCCCTTTGGGCGACGTCGTAGATCCATGAACTGAACTGACATTAGTTTTGATGGGTGTATACGGCTGTACGTCGATAAATTTAGAGTGATTGATTTTTATTTCAACAATGACCTAGGCAGCCGTGTATTGAAGTTGTAATTCAGACAGTTGTGAGTGAAGAATTCGGGTCTTTATTGGAAGTTGGTTCATTCCAGAGTTGTTTCGAATGTTGGTCTAACTCTTAGAATCACACACTTCTGTTAGACAATACTAAGTTGTTTACAGGTTTTTGGTTTGATTTTACTCCTGTAGTCTCGGCAGTTTTTCGGATATCACGATTTAGCCACTGGTTGTGCAGGTGGGTCTGGACGTTTTCCCCTTAATCTCTGAATGGCTAAACCCTTAGACGTTGTTAGTGTCGCCTGTCAATTGGTGCGACGGTCCTTGAGTTCACTTTTTGAAGCGGAACGAAGGCGAGCCCGTTAACCGTTTTTTGTATTTCTTGGTGTATAGCATTTAACTTTCAGTTGAACCGCATCACTCGGTTTCTTAGTAATCTAACCGGCGCCGTTAACCTTTCGGCTTTTGGGAAGCGGTTTTTATTAGGTGTCCACCTCACGGACTGTTTTATTAACATCTCCAATGTGTGACTGTCCATTGTATGTACAAACTACCCGTTATATTGAGTTATATCCCTTCCAATAATATAGGCTTCAGTAATTGTTGGTTGTCTGTGCTCAGCTTGCTGGAAGCGTGTAAACATTGTTGAGCTGATGATTATTTCGGGCTGTTCCTCCGTTTGTCATTTACTTGGTTCATCAGATCTCGTAGTTGTCGATGAATTATATATATATATATATATATATATATATATATATATATATATATATATATATATATATATATATATACATATATATATATATACAGGGGCGAGCCAACGTTTTCACTACTTGATGTAATGAACCGTAGCACGCCTGTTAGACTGTTGTTCATGCTTGTAGCTTTTTTATTTTCCAGTTCGCAGGCCGTCCTAATGAGGGGATAAAATGCTATCCTACTGGGGTATGTACCGCAAAGGGAGAAAGAAACCTCGCCCTTCGGTGCCGTGTATCGTTGGCCATCCTGAAAAGGAGGTTACGTTGAAAAACAAGCTAGTAAGGCACTGGGCGAATTGTAATTTTGCTGCTTAGCATAAACTACATGCTAGGACTAAATCAAGGCTAGTTTGGCTATCAAAATCGTGCTCTGGACTGCAACTAACACGAGTTCGTTGCGGTCGTCACGACTGTCGCGGGTGGCTGCTAAGAGCGAAACGTGCGCTCGTTATTTGATAGGGATAATGTATGTTCCGAATGTCAGATTTCCAAAGCGATCTGTCCGGAGAATAGTAGCATATGGAAATTTGAACAGGTTTGTCAGAGTGGGAATCGGTCGAGAGTCGTTGATGGTGTTATTTTATTTGATGTATTTAGTCCTTGACGGATTCTTTGCCGCGCCGGATTGCCCAGCTGTATGACTTTTGATATGCTCTTCTCATGCTATGAACAGGATGGGGTTCTGGCACTGCGAGCGAATTGTATTTAGTGTATTTAGGTGTCTACGCAGGGTTCGAAGAGTTTACTCACCGTACCGGTGTTTCTTTGTTAGTTCAATATGAGAATGAGTGGCGACGAACGCCATTACTCTATGAGCGTGGGTCTATGTATGCAACAACCCAGGGCGGATGAATGTACAGGAAATGAATGCCGTTTTTGTTTGTTTATGTATTCTCCTAAGGTAATTCAGAAGAATTTTGGTTTGTAGATAGGCATGCAAAATAGATGGACGTGAAAGTGCGTTTCAGTCTCAAGGAACTTCCTTCTAAGATATGAGGAGTGTCTGCATACTGCAAACGGTAATAGATTGTATAGGTTCATATTGAGCTGACCATGTTGAAGAGCAGTGAGAATTAAATCTCATTTGATGTTATGGTCAACATTGAAGGTCTTCATCCCTTATAGAAAGATACAAGTACAGGTATATGGGAGTTGCAGTGCTTGGAACAGGTCGATCGTATGTATAAGCACATGTGTACAGTGGATCAGTTTGTCTTCCACAGATTATGTTTGCTACCTAGGTTGTTCGGGGCATAGTTTCGGCATGTGCATCAAACGGGCTGTCTAACTGCCGTCGTCGTAGGATTTTGAAAGCATAGGCAAGACGAGTTCACCTAGTAGGCTGCATGCAGACGCTAATTCTTCTGTGCTGAATTTTACATTCTCTGACTGGTATCTGAGTGTGAAAGAACTGACAGGGAAACCTCTTTCTGTGAAGGATTGGCTTGAGCATATAAAGCGGGTTTTACTCGAAGTCGTTTACTATTCCATATTAAACTGTTGCACGATTGTATAGAAAAGCTGCAGAGGGTCTTCCAACACGTGGTCAGCGGTCTGTATTAACAATTTATGCGACCTAAGGTTTTCAGAAAGCGCTTACTGTGGTTTTTGGGGGTGGATAACAGCGTGGTTGTATGTCTTGCAAAGCGGTCAAAACATCAAACCATAAATTGTGCTATTAGAAGGTGATAAGGGACGTAACGCGTCGTCGTTCGCGTGATGAAAACACGTCCGACGTGGGGAGTGTTGCTGGGGCTCCGTGTGATGATGGACCTTTGGACGCTGGCATTGGAGGGGGCCGTCTTTATTGCAGACATCTGTGACGTACAAGCCGCCCACTAGTGAGCATAGCTAACGCGCATATGCCTGGATAAGGAACATAACTCGGTTCCCTGGGAGATGTCAAATTGATTGTTTCCTCGGAAGTTAGTTAGAATCTAGACGAAGTTACGCTCCTGATCAGTGACTTACGTGACAGCCATGTCCGGCAACTCAATTACTGCCAGTTGGTACGCTGAATCCATGAACGTGTGGGAATGCATCTGTGACGGCGTTTTCGGTATCTCAGATATCTATAGCCTCCGTAAATTGGGAAGGGTGACCCGGATGCCTAACTTTCCTACGGAGATGTTTGTTGGATGAAGTGTGAGGAGACCTATATTTTGTTTGAATGCTAAAGGTTGGGTTTATGTTTGTTGTGTTTATATTCTGTGATAAGTTTGTACTATGAAGATCCTGTCTTCCAGCGGCCGACGGGAGTGACGTATGCCGGTAACTCTACCTAACACAATTGCGAGGTTCCGCGAGTTTTAAACGCTTGGAAAGGAAAGCTTGTGTTCGATTGCAAACGGATGTAGTGTGGCACCAACGGCTGCAACGGTTACGATTGGGGCGTACGCGTTTGGGTCACAGTAGGCAGGGGGAACCAAACCATTGCTTGCATTCAATGGGTACGTGCGCAGCTGCTTTGACTCAAAGTTTACGTTGTTCTCAACAGTTGGGATTGGTCATTGGCTACATAATGTGCGTACACTTGGGTGGAGATCATTTGTAATGGCTCATTGGGCCAATGAATCTACCAGGTTGCTTGGAGGGATTAGGCTGAGAGTATTCGCGGATGACCTTTAGTCTACTCGTTTTCGTGGCCCGGTCTGCTGAGATCTAATGACCCAACTATTCTGATGGTCCTGCTTAGTTCGATTATGGCGACGTTTAGTAACAAAACATCGGGTCAATCCCCAGCACGGCACGAAGGTGTATAAGGCGTTCTTGGGGATAGCTAGTCACTATGCTGCCATCGCGGTAGAGGTAGAAAAGATTCACACCGCGTATGATTCTATTGATGTAGCTCTGGGTAGTTTGAGCCACATTGCTCGAACCAAATGACATGGTGAAATTCGAGAGGCCAAGCAGTGTGATTATGTTTCCCTTTTCTGCACATCTTTCGCTTTGGGAATCCAGTGATATGCGAGTACTAAACTTACCGCGATGAAATACTTTTCCGTTGCAAGCAATTAATTATATCCTGCAGTTGCTGGATCGAGTATTTATCGAGGAAGTTCAGTTTGTTTAGTCCGCATTATCACTACAAGGACATTAATCACTTGATCTTCTTGGAACTAATTGCAGTAATTAAGCCCGTAGGTTCTCGGTAGGTCGTATCATTCCAAATCTGAATGATGCAATCCTGCCTTGGCGGGCTTAATTCTGTCGAGTCCCAGTCGGCTAGGCCGTGCCGAGACGGATGATGTCCTTGTGTGGTTCTGGTTATATTGAATTCCTGTTTAACACACGAACGAATTGGATGTACTGTATGAAGAGGCTCACAAGCTCCTTGAGAACTACAGTCTGGACGGATATGAGTGTCATAAATTTAACTGCTGCACGCCCGTTGGATAGGTTTAGTCTGGTTTCCTAGTCGTTCAACCTACGAGGTTTCTTGTCAGCCGGAAACTCAAAACACGGAGGAAGTGAATAGCAATAATCACACAAGGTGATACAACATCTGCAAACACCCGACAGAATTTCCGCCGAAGGTCCAGGTTGGGGGTCGGCCTGCTTTGCCTAAATGGCAACGCGGGGTTATACGAAGTGGGACCTTGACATCTCTTCTCGACCAGGCGGAAGCAAATTAAACCACACTTCGGTGTCAACCAGGTGCCTCGTGTTAGTGTCGAGATACCGAACAAACAGTACGGCTGGAAGTGGCATCGCCGAGGACGTCAGTGTCCATCAAAGGTCGGTTTCTGTTTCTTACTTGTTTCTGGACTCCGAAGTTACACCGAGGTTTTCGTGTTAATTCTGCCAAGCGAATTACGATAGCTAGGACGAACCAGCGTACCGTTTAGAAGGGTTTACAACAACCATTTACTGTGTGTTTTAGTTTGATTGCCGATGCGTTCACTGTACTGACAGTCATCAACGTCTGACTGGGAGATTGTTATCCTGGTCGGTTCACTAGGCTGAGAATTTGGAAGACAGCTCGAATGAATTTTGTTCGGACCGCGTCATGGGGGTTGCAACTGTTCATTTCTTCAACAATGCCGTAAACTGTGATGCAACCTCCTACATGAAAATTTTCTGACCAGGGTGAGGGTAATACCCCTTTCTACCAGTTTTAAAGAGATGTTTTGCTCTTAAAGCACAGGAAATCGTGATACCCTACTTGTCAAATTGTCTGGCACGTCTTGGATTGTCAACATAGTCAGTATAATCAGTGTAGTCTAGGTCTTTTTTTTTTTAAGGAACACTTCAGTACTCCAGTGTTGCCTGTTTAATGGTTCATGTAAGAAGTCGTTTGGAATTTTTAAAAGAAATTAGGGGAAAGGTTGGCCTTGCCACATTCCGGTAGAAGTTGGGAATGGTTGTGGCAGGCTGCCATAATCCCATATTCTGCATGAGATCCGTTTTGTATATGTACACAGCAAATACTCCATTCTTCAACAAGTGGTCCTGAGAAAAACAATTCTGTCAACATAATCGAAGGTTGTCCTGATGCTCAGAAACGCCGATGTTGTAGGCTGTCGGTAGACTTGATGGTGTTGGAGCATGTGACAGAGCGACAGTTAATTTACTCAACTCATTCAGGTTCTATCCTGGCATCAAGCCAACAGTCGTGAATGGGTCATTATTAGACTCACTTCCGATCACCGATGACGATCAGGGTTGTCTACTTCCCCCGTTTTTTCTTGACCTTGCAATGGGGAACATTTCGGAGACGGCATTATAGGTAGGTGTTTCGGTGATGCTCGACTTCTGGGTGCGAACTTTGTGTCATGCCGATGCTATCGCTGTAATCTGTGCTGATTCAGAGACATCTTCAATCGCCTTGCACACATTAATATTAAGGTTTTATTGGTATGGAAGGCACTTTACTCTTAAAAAATGCAACGCACCAGTTCATCGTCGTCAGGGACTTGCATGTGAGCTCAACTGTTATGGTAGCGTGTCTTCTTGCGTGGTCGTATGAGTCTTAAGGGTTATGTAGGTGAATGGTTCAACCATTTCAGCTTTGAGGCGTATTCGTAGACACTGTGTTCGGGCTCCTGCTGCTGGTCTTGATAGTGGTCCATATACTAGCAGAATAATGAATAGGTACAAATATAAGGAGAAGAAAAACAAGGAGACGGAAGAAATAATATTGGGGCGTCACGTAAAAGAAAAGAACAACTTTGTGGATACTGGGTTGCGACTAACTGCAACACGTTGCCATGTCCGAGGACGTTTCCAACCGCTAGTGTGGATAGTCGCCAACTCACCAACCTAGTATGGTGAAGGTCAGCGACCGCACTATACTGGTCGTCGGTGGTCAGATGGAAGCGTGTATTTTGATAGTGAAATGGCTGAGGATAAATACTAAGTTGCGGTCATGCTTTTCATGGCCAGTGATCGCATTTCCGTCTGGCCAGCTTGCGGTCCATTCTAACTATCAATGCGCGATGCGACAGGGTTTCCGTCTGCCTATGAAATATGTGACCCAGCCAACAAAGACTGTGCATTTTCGCAGTCGGTTATCAGTTACGAACTTACACATTTCCCAAGTACGAGCTGAAGGAATATTGTGTTGCCAACAACGTCAGCCCGTTTAATGCGGGCTAGCCGGAATAAACAGTGGTGGTCGAATACCGTGAACTTTTGTATACCTCCCATCCGAATAAGCCAGGTCTCTGAACCATCGGGCAAAACCGAGCGCACACACATCGTAGGGCTTGTCGTTGAGCGACTGTCGGAGTCTTTGTGATACTACCAGTGACGTAGATTGGCGACTGCACATCGTGTTCGTGGTGTTCTTTACGAAATCGACGAACATAGGACAAAATGTTACAATCTCCGATAGTTACACTGTTATTGTGTTTTCCGTAGTATGTTTACCGTTTACCTTTTTCAATTCCTTCAGGGTTCGCTCTGAAATGGTTTTACTCGTTTTAGAGCACGTGTGGTATTATCAATGAATTTAATGTGGAATTAAAGTTCATGTGTATGTTAATTCTATTTCGAAAGGTTGTCCGATTCATTTATTAAGTTTCGTGACCGCGTTGTTGCTTAACCACCACGCAATTTTTATCAAATATTGCCCGTCACAGTACATAGTGTGCGCATTGATGTAAGTGCTTGGCTAGCCAACGGAATTTATGATCCAACCATCGCAGGCTGTGGAACGTGATTAGCTGACCGGTTGGTCGCTCGTCCCGAACGTTCCGAAATATGCGGTGACAGGTGACCGCGCTGCTCACGCGATCGTCCTGCTTGATGTTGGCTATTTGGCAGAGCCAAAGGTGGTCATACACTTCAAGTCTGTTGATGCCTTCGTCGCGAACAGGCTGTGTTTCCGTACCATTGGCCGCACACGTGAATCACATACCTTTTACTTCAATGATAACTGATTGTCTTTTCGACGCCACAGATAACGCAATTTGACAAAAGCAGTGTATCTCTTTGCTGTCCTCGGTGATTCCTCATCAGAACTATTACAAGCCGACGAGGTAGCGCCACTGAGGTATTGTAGCGAAAAGGCGTCTAATAAAGCGCAATCTTTGTTGTCTAACACGTTAGTTACGCGCTCTCGCGTTTTTGAATCACAATTCCAGCCCACAACAACTCTCGGTTTCTGCTCACACGTCGTGTGCACTTCTGCCCGGTCTACGTGTGTGATTGGCGCCTTCTATCGGGGAGGGGAGGGGCTCCGTCTGCCAGTCTTTGTCCGTTAGTCCGATTTCGTCGAGCGATGGCTTGACCGGTTGCTCGTGTTGTCCTTTATCTATTCACTGTGAGGTTTGACCGCATTCCACGACCGTGTCGAGATATTCCGCTGAGTGTTGGAATACTCGCACTTCCGGACTGACAATCCACCACAGTATGTTAAACTGTCGGCAGTCTCAAACGAATTGCTACAATGAAGATTGTATCAGTATGAATGTCACGACACCACTTTGAACTCCTGACACAATGGTGAAACGTTACAAGTAAGCCAAATTACTCATTTTTACTCATCTACTTCACCTGTCGTTCCACGGACTACTGTCAGTGGCAACGAAATTCCGATCCATAATGTCCGTGTGCACGGCTGAAGATGCGTCATCATCGTAGACCGCAATACGTAAGTGGTTTTCGCTTATGCTTAGCTACCATATAACCGTGAAGAAAGCAGCAAGCCTTAGCAAAGAAGAAAAGCAATAGAAGGAGGGGACCTAATTACTGAAATAACTGCATCTACATTCAGACACTCAACTTCGAGGTGCGTACACCTCGCAGACAACCCGGTCATAAGTAAGATGGCGTCGGCATCAGCTTTCGCTGGGCATTCATTGCAGCATTTCGGGCCACAGTTTGCTTTGATAGTAAGTGTAACAACGCACTGGAGGAAATGTCGCAACTTACGGAAGTTAACACTTAAATACTACTCGTTGCTAGCTGATGACGTGGTTGATGTGTTGTTTTCAATTTAGCACGCGACGCCCATTGACTTCTCAATAAAAGTGAGGTGTGCCGTAGTCCGTGACTGCGTTGTTGTCTGACAGTTCATGCTTTTTCCAACCATTGCTGACTGGCTACAATAATCGCCGTGCTGGTACACCAAATGTATAGTAACCCCATGGTCATTCATAACAAACTGCGCGTTGGCCATTTTAACGTTTCTGACGGGTTCGGTACATCCGATGTGGATCAGTCAATGGAATCAGCAAGGATTAACCAGTAAGTTCGTTCATATCCTCGTCATATTTCGGAACGTGTGCAGGATGCGTCGTACATATCTACTGTCCACCTGTCGACTGTCAACAGGGCACCTTTATGACGCTACAAACGATCGGCGAACCTGGACAATGACAGGTATCCTAATCGGTATTGCGAACTTGCGGGATTAGGCTGCACCGGTCGGCAAAACGTTGCAACGCCTATATTGAAATGCTCAGTTTGGAAATGGTATGTATGTCGTCGATAGATGGGTTAATGAAGGCATACTGTTTGTCGGTTGGCTTGGTTCTGTAAAGTAGTGTCAGGCCATTTGGATTCTGTGAGCGCATCTATGGTGTTATCCATCACAGAGTTAGACGATAAGGAGGAGGCCAGACACCTGACGATCATAGAAAATGAAGAAAGCTTGAACCAGTTACCGATGAGATCACTTTTAATGGATCAGAGGCATACACTCTAATCGAGATTTGTTGGACTTTTCTGCCTTGGGACTAACCACAGAGGATTATAAACAACAGTCGGCTTGTTGATCTACAGGTTCACTGGGAGTTGGTGACGTATAAGTGTTGACGCAACAGGACCACTAGAGTAGTAAAAACGTTGTCATCACTACGAAGTTGTCGGGATCCTACCTGTTCTCTGCAAGTCTTTCTTGCGTTAAGTTTGGTCGATCAACGTAATATTTAGCCCTTTAACAATCTGAGCGTGATTGGTACATTGTCAAAGTCCGTGTGACTATCATCATTGTCTAACTCGATATATCTCGAGTTACTCCACCCATTCAACTGAGTTATTTCATCAGTCCCTTCCCTCTGTTGTTGAGCCTTCGGAGGAGTTACGGATTCTAGACTTTGTAATACCGAGATGGTTTGATCGCGAGTAAAGTTTTGTTTGTTGTAGAACGATGACAAAACGTTCTGGACAGCCTGCACGATTGGGGTGCTTTGTTTGCAATGTACCCTATCACTTCAGTACTGTTGCGTTGTCACTCCGTTCATTGGAAGGCAATCAGTGTGTGAATGTGTCGCCTCGTCTACTTGGATAGCACTATTTGATTAATTTACATTGTTACTGGGGAGATGTCGGGAATAATTGCTTTGGCGTGGTTGGCGATTAGAGGACGGCCATACTTTACAACTTTGTTTTATCGTTTACAAGCGTGTTATTTTCTTCGACGAATTGGCCACCGAGTTACGTTATTTGACCTCCACAAAACGTACTTTGTCGACATCCAGTGGGATGATGTCCTGTTCGGAGAGTACTCTGATAGACAATCGTTTGGTCAAATATTAAAAAGAAATCCACAATGGTTATTGTTGACAACTTGCAACCTGAAATGCGCAAACATCTTCGTGCCGACTAGTCTAGCGATGGTGTAACATACAAGCCGGCCGTTTCCACTCTGATTGTGCGTTACACACGTGGACTAACTTTAAGACGACGTGGAGACACCGGAGGACAGCTTTCTTCCAAGGTAGGGGTTACAGCAACAATCCTGAAAAAAGAAACGACACAAACAAGCATAAGCCAAATGTCCAGTAAGCCATGTACACGGCCTACACAAACGAAAATCAAAACGGCGCTAACAACACAGCAACACGCTCTGTCACACAATTCAAATTCACTCCATGCGCGCTTACTGGTTTCGACCGCACGTTACAGTGGTTACGGTGTTGCATCAAGGCTGTTCGTTAACCGAGCTTGATCCGAGCACTCATTTTTCGGATAAGCCCCTTAGTTTGGATTCCGGATTTTGTGTCGGAATCTGCGCTCGCCAAGTGGTCTGTATATATACCTCAATTTGATGTGCTTTTACAATAAATCCGCATGTTAGGCTTTTTCCGAAGTGCTGTGAGCACCAATTTGGGGTTCGGTGAGTCACGGAGCACTCGTGGAGATAGGTGAGGTTTAAGTTGTTGTGAATTTCTCTCCGAACGTATAATTTGTTTGTTGTATAGACTAATAATTATCTTGGAGGTTGAACCCTTTTCGTTATCCTCGCGCCGCTGAGAACTCTATGGACTTGGTTGAGCGTGTTCATTTGTACAATAGTAGTTGCGTACTTGCTGTAGCGGTGTTCGTCAGCAGGTTTCATGTTAAGAAGTGAACAGTGATGTGGGATTGATGCCGACGGGAGCGTTGATCACCGTTTGAATCGTTTCTTCTATCGGAAATGTACTGTCGAATGTTGTGTCTGGCGTTGCTTATCACGCCCTACTTCATGAGTTACCTCTGTGACACGTTTGCCTCTTCATGTATTCTTTTAGTGCTAACTATAAGCATGCCGTGGGTCGATCGAATAAGCTTTTTTTTCTAGTGCACCTTATTCTATGGATTAGAAGACAGGCTGTCGACTTTGATTCATGTTTAGGCGTTGACTACAACATGTCAGGGGGGCGTACGTGACAAGGCCGACAGGTCAACACGTGTGGACAAACAAACTTGGGACATGATGTGGATTTTGGTGCAATAATTCGTGTGATTGAAGAACAGTCAGCTAGTTTCGGGCGGAGTCAATCACGACGCTCTAGTCCACGTGTATAATTTGGCTTGAAGGAGATGAGTATTTTATACTGTTTGAACGTCATTGTCGTTCGGAAATGGACGGGAACGTTCTGACTTGTCTGTCTGGAAGAAACCTAAGACAAACGTTTGACGCCTGTTGGCTCTTAACACGTGTTATGTTTTCTGGGCGTGGCGCATTTGGTGAATCACGACGCACTTCGCAGGGACTTCACAAGTGCGAGTCGAACGAGAGAGACACATATCCTATCCAGCTGTTGACAAGTCTGTATCTATTGTTGGCGGTTCGTAGCTGTGCGTTGTCAACTCAACAATGATGTTAGACAATTTGGGTCGACTGTTCTCTACTCAAATGCAGAGACCAGATAGTCGTGTATTTTTTAAAGAGGTACAAGAGGCGTTAATCAGACCGAATCAGCAATACGCTTGATGCACCTCGAAAGGTGAATTTCCAGCTCTCGCGTACTTTTTTGGCAAGTGACAAGTAATTAGCTAATTTAGCATAAGTCACACATTAGTAGTAGTCATCATGAACATAATTAGAAAGTTGGTGATTGGCTACAGTAACTATCATTGAAAAAAACTGCCGCGTCAGTTCCTTGCTTAATTCATGAATAAGAAGGTTGAGTTTGCACGGAATTCGGGCTAACTAAAAGTATTAAAAATAAATTAAGACCGAGTGCGTATAAACAAATGCTTTTATTGAGATCTAGCGCGAAGTGCAAAAATACACTTAGAAAGATCCGCAAAAAAGGAGGCACGTTGTATCAGACAGAACTTTTTGCAAACATTTTACACACTGTGATATGTTAATAAGCAGTGGGATCAACTGTTTACGGGGACTACGACTACAACGTGAAAGTTATTTTAAGGATCTTCGAAAAGGCACATAAAATTACAACCGGTGGAAGAAGCATGTAGTGAGGACACATGGTAAATCGGTTGACTGAAAGATTGTGAATGGAGAGTAGTGTTGAACGCGGTGGATTTGGCAAAAAAATCAATAACTTAAGGTGGCCATATCATGTTATTACTCAGAAACTAAAATCTGGGTGGGGGTTCGGTTCGAGAAGGTCCTCGTGTTGATTTCATTTGAAAATCGAAAGCAAACTGCCAACACTTGGTTACTTTAAAAGGTAGTTCCCTTAAGTATCCCGATAAGCCGTTCAAACGAAATTGGTTAGGTGTTTTATGGTCAACACCTCATCATCTCTATAGTTGCTCACAAACGTTCGATCGTGAGACGGTATGGATGTAGTACAAAGCGGAAATAATCACGGGGAGAGGATTAGATCCTACGGAACATCAGTGTTAGTAGTGAGTAGCGATGAGGTTTGACCGCCAAATCGGGTAAGTTGGCTACGATGCGCAGTGATTTTATGGAATGTAGGTAGTTGAAATTTGACCGCAGGTTTCCTTAAGGATTTGAAGAGATGTATATCACTGTTTCGAACTTATTACTGTTGCCTAAGAAACGTACAAACTGCTATTGTAACGTGCGGTCGAAACCAGTAAGCGCGCATGGAGTGAATTTGAATTGTGTGACAGAGCGTGTTGCTGTGTTGTTAGCGCCGTTTTGATTTTC